>JAMAHW010000086.1:0-190173 GCA_023627715.1 Periconia sp. R9002
ACTCTTTATAATAAATATATACTATTATTTAAAAATATTAATATATTTTTTTATATAAAATAAAAAAAAATAAAAAAATTATATATTATAAATATAATATTAAAAAATACCTTATATTATATAATAATCTATATAGGTATAGTTACTCTATCTCTACTTACGCTTTAACTACCTCTACCTAACTTATACCTATATATTAATTACCTCTACTTAACTTTTACCTATATATTATATAACTTCTACTCTACCTCTATCTAAGCTTTAACTATTTTAATTTAACTCCTATTTACGCTTTAACTACCCTAACTTAACTCTAGCCTAACCTAGTAGGTATACCCTACCTATTTACTAGCCTAGTTTACTAATAAATAAGTACTATATAGGTATATATACTACTCTTTATATACTTACTATAACTTATAATATTACTTTACTATAACTATATAGCTCTACTATAACTACTATTATTATAGTATTTTTAAAAAAATAATTAGCGTAAAAAATAATTTATTTTTACTAGTATTTTATTACTAAAATAGTAACTAGTGTTAATACTATAACTAATTTCACTAATTAATTGCGAAAAAGAAGACACTTTAATTACTAAAATAGTAATTTATTCTTTTTTTTAAATATAGCTAAGAAATATAGGGGGGGGTATGGTTTTATAAAAACGACTATATTAGCCTAGGCGCAATTTATTTAATAAGGCAAACCCTCTAATATTGACACTTGTTGCGGCACAGCTGAGGGCTGACTCGTTGGGTCGCGACCTGATATGTCAACTCTCTGTGCTTGTACAACGCGGTCGTAGTACTAGAGTTCTTGGTTGGAATCCCTTAATTATTCGCACTGGGCCCTCGGCTACCACCCATTCGCTTAAAGTTAATATGAACTGGCGCGGCATCGCTTTATCTTCCTGGGCGCATGGTGATGATTTGAAGAGTTTGTACTACGTTTCGATGGTAGAAGTAATCTCTTCTAAACCGTACTTGATGGCCGCTCTTGCGGGCTTTGCCATGTTTCTCCTTTGGCGGCTGTACTGATTTACTATTGTACCCCTAATTTATCCGAACGATCTAAAGGAGTATCCCTATTGGATACTTATTATAGGTATGTGTTCTCTTCAATCAATATCTTATTTCAATAGTATATGAACATCGCCGTGGGGATAAATGCTTTGACTGTTACTAAGACTTTGTAGCCTACCTCCGCTCCTTCTTTAAGAATTCTAGTTAACTGCTCGACGACGCGAGAAGATACTTTAAAGATAACCGTGACGTATACGCTCTCACCGTCGCTGGCTAAACCTGGTATATTCTTATATCTCCTCGTGATGTAGCCTTGGTGTACAAAATTAATAACGGGTTGCTGTCGTACGATATCTTTGTGGAAGAGGTCATGGGAAGGATTGGAGTCTCTAAAGATGGGGTGCGCAAGGCCTACCAACAGTAAGATGGAGATGGCAAGACGTATAAGCACCTCGTACTCTTGTGTAAAGAGTATTAAATCACCTAGTTGAGTCCGGGTGCGAAATTTGATGTCTTGTGAATACAGCAATAGATTACATCTTGAAGCATACCAGCTGGAGCTCTGTGATTGATAAGCGCGACAACTCCATACTGCAGCAGGAGAAGGGTGTCACCGTGTCCCTGTACCGTTTCATATCCGAGATTTTTATCGGATTCGGCCAGGAGGCATATTTTGGAAAAACACTGAGCGAAATCGAACCACTTATGATTCCTGATTTCATGACATTTGATAAACTAGCCTGGCAGGTGTTATACCAATACCCAAGCTTCATGTGCGGCGAGATGCTAGGGGCTAAGGCGAGGATGCAGGCGGCCTTCGAACGTTACTTCTCTATGCCAGTGGACAAACGCAGCGATGCTGCATGGATGATTCGGACTTTGGAAAATGATATGAGACGACTTGATCTGTCTCTTCCTGACATGTCCCTGTTTTACTTCCAATTGTACTGGAGGTAAGTTAATTTTCTTGTCATCAACTTATCCTGAATCTTCTTTTGATTTCAAGTATTCCATCACGCTAACAGCAGCAGTATATGCGGGAACATCAAAAAAGGGTCCTTTTGGATGTTCTGTTATATGCTCGTCAACCCACCCCTGCTCTCGCTTATCCGCTAACAGACCTCCCACCAATACATTTTAGGTAAAGAATTCTTCCCATTGTCTAATCATATCTTCTAAAACGCAGACGACATCCGTATATACAGCACCTCTCAAGCCCTCGTCATTCAGATCGTTACCAGAGGAGAAATCGCAGTCGATGCATTGACGCGTCAATCTGATGTATTTTTTGCCCAGCAAAGCCAAAAGCAATGGTTTTTCCGTTAGGAGTTTCCGGGCACTTATGACGCGGTGTGGTGTTATGTCGGCTTCGAGTTCCGAGATATCCTTTCTGCAGCCAATTTCAACAAGTGCTACACCCAATTTTGCGAGGGTTATGTTACGAATCCCATACATATAATTTAACTGACCCTCTTCCTGTGGTTTCCTAAGTACTTTATTGGAACTCTGGGGGGGGGATCGGGTGCTGAGATGCAAGGTTTGTAGAGCCTCGTTGATATCTTCACTGGAGGCGTGATCCCCCTTCCTGAAGCATGAGATATCGCTTAGATTCCAGTCCGTACTAAGCCACGCAGTCGAGTGATACTGCAACACGGCTGTTGCCAATCTAAGCGCCATTTTCAATTGGTGCAGAATCTGGAGCTTTTCCAGTATGCTGTCGACTGGCCTCGATATCCTCTTCCGGGGATCTTGGGGTATTTTAGGTCTTCTCAATTTTCCGGCGTCATAGAAGATGAACTTGAAATTTTTCGGTCGCTCGCTCATCTCAAGATATCCCAGGCATGAACCATTGCTATCAGCTGTGAGGCAAAAGCTGTGTAAATGGCAACAAAAACTTGGGATGGTCTTGAGATTATGCATAACGGAAGATGGATTTTGTAGCTCTATTTTTGCTTCGGATGAAGTGTTACTCAATGATGACTGAGCTCTAATTGGTTCCTGCTCCATGCTCTCAGCGAAACGTACTTTTTGTGCCACCTTTGCCAGATCCCTGGATGGTGGAGAAGACGATAGAGGTGATAGAAGTATCCCGGCATGATGTGATGTGGCGGGCGTGCTAATGAAAGTGAGTGGCTGCTTCGATATCAATCCCTTTGATTCATCTTTGGTGATAGACTGAACATGTAGCCATACAGGCTCTTCGTCTCTTGTCTTCAGACCATTTGCCGAGTCATTTCTGTGACAGGCAATAACAATGTCCAGTTTAGTGGTTCCGTACTCAGCGTATGCGTCAAGAGATAGCTTCGCTTGGTGACCAATATGAGAAACATTTGTGCATGTCCAAGATTCATGCAAGGATTCATAGAGTCCCTGAGAAGCGATTTGTGTATCTTTGAAGCGATGAGGAGCACTTCTTCTGCGCAAGGTATGATAGGAATCGTTGCGGTGCTTTTGCATTTTGTATCTTTGTTGGCGCAGCAATCCAATTTTGATGTTCCATTGGTCCAATTCGTCCAACCATTTTCGATAATCGTTCTCCCTGATTGCTACATTGAAAGCTTGTTGCATTCGTTTCAACGTACCGAGATCGCGATCGACATCACGCAGCTCTTCTAATCGAGCTTGCATTTTTTGTAATACGTTGCGGATGTGCGCCACGACCTGTTCGCAGGTCTCGTAATCTCTTTCCAGAAATTCTCGGAAGCGTTGCTCTAATGGTAGCCTAACCCAACCCTCATGCTTAGGGTCCTCTACCATATCCGAGAGCTCCCAGGCATCCTCAACGACAGCCTCTAACAAAAGTTGGCATTCGTTAGCAAAGTTTGTTGCTGCGACTCTGCAGCGTAGTCGAACATCCTGCACTACCTGGGCGTAGTGTGTCAAGGCCTGTAATCGATCTCTTGTTCCTCGGTATGTCTTTATTATCTCAACGATGATGGGCACAATGCCAACCACAAGGCCGGCAGTTTCAATTCCAGTCATTGAGATTGTTCAAAAATTTGTATTGTTTGCTAGGTGGAATCTCCACGAACACTGGCTGGGAAACAGGTGAGTCGACGTGGCAGTCGTGCGGGGTTCGAGACTGAAAAATTCTCACCGGTCAAACCTCAGCCTGATCACCCCGCCATCCATTCATCCTATTTCTGAGCTCTCCTTCTTCATAGGCCTTATACTACATTCAATGTCCAGCGGAACAATGTCTTCTGAATATACTCACCCTTCGCTATCCCCGGTCAGGCTTGATGCAATCCAACAATGGCAAAAACAAACACAGTCAGAACAGGAGACAGCAACCATCATTGCATCCTTGCATGGAAATGTTCTTGATGGCCTCAAACTTCTTGTGCAAGAGGTTCAAACAAAGACTCCCAGAACTCAATCTGCCCGCTTCTTAGAAGAAAGCATTGCTACCTTATTCTTTTGGGGACAAGACTTCCAAGTACCAGAAGGATCACTAGACTCAGCTCTTCAATATTCGCATCGTCTACGTGATACCGTTCTTTTGATTCTGATATCTTTGGGTGAGATCCTACATTACGGTATAATAACATAAGAGCTTATCACAATGCGGTTATTGACGTGTTGTAGGCCTCTCGTATCTCCTATCAGATCACACAAAGCGAGAACATTCATCCAAGATTTCCAGAATGAGTACACTCATCGAGCAAGCGCGTTTTATTCTCGCGGAGCCTTTGGAGATAGCAGATCTGACAGGCTATGACATTTCTGATATCTGCTTATCCATGTACAATAAAGTTGAGAGTCTCAGCATCTTAAGCACGAGTCTTGAAACACCTGCCGAAGATAAAACTGTAGAAGAGGAGGTACGGAAGGCGACTGAGTCGTATGATCGGCCCGTCCACCAACACTATTCTGATATAGTCAGAACTCGGTTCCCGCTGGCAGATCATGGTGTAGTTGAACACTGTGGTACATTAAATTGGGCTCGATATCACCATCTTCAGATGTTACAAGAGGGCAATCTGGAAGCAGGCTTGAGTGGCAAAAATGGCGACGAGAAATCTACATTTCATGACTCGGGAATCGGTAGCTCTTGTGCCAAAAAAGAGGAGTACGCGGCAACAGTGATATCAAGCATAGCAGAAGGGAGTCACAAAAGAATGCCCCGATTGCCGGCAAAAGCTCGAGCTGGCAAATCTTTTGAATGCGAAATATGCAAAAGAATATTACAGATACGAACCACTAAACTTTGGAGGTAAACTATTATTAAATCCCCAGAAGTAAAGTTGAAACTAATTTTTATGGTAGAGAGCACGTTTTTGAAGACATTCGCGCATACTCATGCGTTCTGGGAGACTGTTTCACCGGCCGCACATGGTTCGAAGACAAGAACGCGATGAAAGACCACTTGCAACATCAACACGGTATCAAAGAGAATACATCGGAAATAACATGTCCTTTGTGTTTACAAAATACTGGTGGTGGTCTTAGTCGTATTTCGATTCATCTTTTCCAACATATGGAAGAGATCGCTTTAGTCGTTCTCCCGCAAGAGGCAGGCCTGTCGGAGAGTTCTGCCGGGCATTCGGTCGATGAAATACCCGAATTTCATATAGACACTCCCGAACCTTTGCATCCATATGATTTTCCACATTTGTTCGATGAAACTACCGAACTCCACCGGAGTGAATCTAGCCCTTCTCCGAATCGTCGTCGAGCGAATTCAGATGTAGGAGATGAATTGGAATGCAAGTTTCCTGATTGCAGGGCAAGATTTCATGGAGAGTATCGAAAATCAAATCTGGCACGACATATCCGACTCCGCCATGATCGTGGTGGCCGAACTTATACTTGCGAGGGTGGATGCGGGAAGATATTCAATCGGCAGGATGCACGGATGAAGCATTATAGGAGACAGCATCCGCATCTAGGAACTGTGCCACCAATTCCGTCAAAGTTGTTCCCATCTGAAAATCCAAATACGACAGAATTAGCTTAAACCTAACTATAACTTACTACTAAAAAAGACTTAAGTTAGAGTTAAGCTATCAAAAGTGTTTTCTTCTTCGTAATTGATTGGTGTAATCAGTCACAGTATCAACTGGTTCGAATCTTAGGTAACGTCCTTGGCTGGAGTCTGGTAGAGTTAAGCTATAACTACAATACTACGTAACCCAACCTAACCTAACTATAACCTATACCTATTTATAAGCCTAATCCTATCGCTAGTCGGTGGTTATGTTGCAGAAGTCCCTTCTATATATCAATACCTCAAGCACTATCAATCAATGTAACCGTCCACATCACATCACTAACTCATCACATGATCGTGCTCCTGCATGATAAGCGAAGCTTGCTGGACTTCAATGAACGCAGTAAATTCTTAGCTAACAAGTCAATAGTCGAGCTGATGAGAGAACGTCTTCAAATACTTCATACCAGTATCACACATAATAGTTACAATTGCCGCAGTAGGTCCCAGACGCTCTGCAAGACGCAAAGCCGCTGTAACATTAGCTCCAGTCGATGTCCCACAGAAAAGTCCTTCCTCTCTCGCCAAACGAAATGCCATTGCTCGAGCCTCGTCAGTAGAGACTCGCTCGATCTCATCCGCCACACCGTCATACCATAACGGCACGATGTACCCCGCCCCAGTACCATCAATCTTATGCGATCCAGACGGACCTCCAGAAAGAACAGCCGATTCAGCAGGCTCCACTGCAACACATGTGATGCGCTTGTTTCGCTGTCGCAAAGCTTCCGAGGTAGCACGGAAAGATGCAGACGAGCCAACACTCTACACAAATCCGTCGATTCGGCCATCAGTCTGCTCCCAAATCTCATTCGCGAGTTTTACGTACGCCTCAAGCTGATCAGTATTATCCATCTGTGCTGTGATGTAGGTTCCCATCTCTTCTGCAATGCGATGTGCCTCACGGATCATGTCTTTTGTGAGCTTCTCCGTCTGTTTGCCATTTTCGCTAGGCAAGATAGTTAAGTTGGCGCCGAGGAGCTTCATATGGTCTAATTTCTCCTTCGAGAAGGCATCCGAAGAGACAAGGTGGAGTGGGTAGTTTTTCACAGTGCAGATTAATGCAAGTGACACACCCGTGCTGCCACCTGTGTATTTGACGACGGCACCTCCAGGCTTCAGTCGTCCATCGGCTTCTGCCGCTGAAATCATTGCCAACGCCATCCGATCTTTCATGCTTCCTGTCGGATTCTGACTCTCAATTTTTAACAGGATGCGGGCTCCGTTACGAGGGGTAACATGGCGCAGCTCCAGGATTGGTGTGTTTCCAATTGTATCCAGAATTGTGTTCAAAGGCATTGTGTAATGTCACGTATGAGGGTGGATGTAGACGTGCTAGCACTAATTCAATTATGGAAGAATTTGGAGACGTAAGAAATAATTTTTCAGTGATTTGGAGGAGAGAAAAGAGGCTGGTGTAATATAAATGCCCAAAGGTAGAGCATTGCTCTTGAAAATATCATTGATGGCGAGTGTAACAAAGTGGGCCGCTGTATGGAATCGTTAGGCTTCGGGCTCCACAGCGTTTGGAATTATTTAGATACTTTGGAATCATTTGAGTAATGGTCCCACACTTAAATTATCTTCAAGCAATCATTGGAGAAATACTTTAGTCAGATCGCCTAGCAGCCCAATCAAACGTAACTTGGCTAGGCAGAAGAGTAGCGACTAGAGCAATGACTGCCTAGGTACATCACAATGTATGTAGACCCTGCCCTTCCGGTGGTCCGTGATATTCCGCATAAGTCTTAACTACCATTGATAACTCTTAATCACAGGATTGTGATCATCCCTCCTTTAACAACATTCTATCTGAAGCACATTAGCCGTCAACTCAATCGTTGCAAGATTCAAAATTTGATTTCCCCGAACTCGCTGGCACGAATCCACACGCCCCGCAGAATGTTCACTAATCCCGTATCAATGGTCGAGACTCCCAAGACTGCAGAGCCAAATCCTAGACCGGGCAATAATGGTGACTCCGGGACCGCAGCGCAGGATTATAATTCTCGCTTTAGCACCGCCTATGACCGAAGGCGCGAACAGGTACGACGGGCACAAAAGTTAGTCAATTTTGGGCGCGTGCATTTAATCATGATTAACTGTTCTCGCATTCAGAAAGCATAGAGAAAAGAATCAAAATTACTATCGGACCCTTGAAGATGAGCTTCACCGGCTTCATGATCTGCTGACCGGAGAGGCTGACAAACTTTGGAATCTTCGTTGTGAAAATGAAGTCCTTCGGAATATCATAGCTCTTCATTCGATACAGACCCCAGTCGGCTTGTCGCTGCCAAAGCCATCATTGGCCGAGGTGACGTACATTGACAATGATGGTGATCCCCAGTTCCTACAGGTCAAGATGTCGGATTATGAGCATGGTTCGCATCACTCCATCTCCCACATAGCGCGTCCCAATCCGGACGAACATACGCACATGGATACGCATATCTCATCTGGGCAATTCAGCGGTCCCCAAAGCCCATTTCCCGAAGCAAGGTAAGATAACAAGTAGCACTTCAGCTCAAAACAGAATTGTCCACTAAGAAAATATTAACTCCAGTCTCAGGCATGAACCGAACCTTATACAGATGGGTGTTGACTTTGTTCTATTGTGAGCATCCCATAATGATATTTCATTACAATGACTAATCTGGCAGTCTGGAATGACCCTGCCTGTTTCACACCCGTTCTCCAAATGCCGACGAGCCGTCTGGCCATGCAATGTCCATGCAAGGAATGCTACTCTCAGGAGCCCCACAGGATCTGCATGATCATGCTGCCTGGACAGTTTCTGCTCAGCAACTAGATCGACTATTCAAGCTTTCGGGCTGTCTAGGACTCGATGGTTACATCACGCCTGTGCAGGCATGGAATCGAATAACCTCCCGCTTTAAAATTGCCCAGATTGAGCCGGCAAAGCTGGAAATGTTGAGAGGTGCGATGGTTCCTCATATCAAATGCTATGGGTAAGTAGAACTTCCAATACTGAGTATTAAGATATCTCTCATGCTCAACGTCAGTTTGTACCTCGTCTGACCACATTCGTAGGTTTGGTGCCACTGTAGAGGAAGAAGTTTTCGAAAGGTTGCTTGGTGAGGCCTTCAGATAGTGAATGCAGATAATTTTCCTCATTTCTGCATATCGTTCTTGGTCCAAATTAAGGTCCTTTGACTCGATAGCAATCCTGGACTTGTGCGATTTAAGCGAAAACCCGTTTGTGGTCCTGACTCGAGGGTGTCATCGGGCTACGAGAAGGAGAGATATGCAGGACGCAACCTCCCTCGTCCTCCTTCACTGCCTTCTATCGTCCGAAGATATTGCTCCTGTCCTTCATGCTATCGACTTCAAGTCCTACTTCCGGGGCGAGATCAACTGTATACCTGCCGAATTTGGCATTTTGCGGGCAAGTAAAGACGCCAAATTGCTAGGAACGAGGTTTCAGATTCGTGAAAAAGCATCATGGTGTCCGTTCAGCTGTCTAGTCGAGGCCTCCCTCGACTTCTCCAACTTGCACTCCAATGAAGATGCGCACTGCACCCTGATTGATTATTGCATGTGGTGTGGTTATGGCCCTGAAAGAGCGGGCTTAGCATATCGCATACATATTGAAGCGACGGCAATGACAAGCACTTGAGGTCGACTGTTGCTGCCCTTTGGGGAGATATTAAATTTCTTAGAGGAGATTGATGCGATAAAGCTAGGCCTGTCGCCTCAATACCATGTCGGAGCCGTTGAACCGAGCCGCTTCGGCATCAAACTTGCCCGAAATTGGATTAAAATCTGCAATGAACGACATGGGGAGCTTTGCATAATACCTGGACGGAGCCCCGAAGAACTTATTCCAGCGAAGGCATACGCATCTGTTTGCGATTGACCTGGACAACTTGCACGTTCACGAACTTCCCGAAGGCTCAGAATATGTAGCTCCGAGCTGCTGCTGGCCTCAAGATAGTTATAGCGCGTTAGAAGACGCTTTATATTATGGAGGGTAGTATCACAGAATCACCCTACATTATGTGTATAGCAAGGGCACTTCTTTCCTTCCTTATAGCAACACTTGAGTATCTCACTAATATTGGTCTGCCTTCTCCCCTCTTGATCGTGATGCGCTCTTACATGATGTAAGCTCTGCATGGCATTAGCCATCTTGAGCTGCCTTAATATAGCCTTTGGGCACTAGTCAATCATTGCACTCATTTTGTAGTTTGTGCCCCATTGGTCATGCAGAAGTGCGGCGGCGCAACCCTTTCAACCTCAGCTTGTGCACGCACATCGGTCAAACCTGGTTGGTGCTTACAGTATTCCCCATTTAACACTCTGATAAATAAATTAGTATTTATAAGGCATTTGATCCTCTTACACTTCCCCACTTTGAGAACCTTCCAACTTCGCACAGTGCCTCTAATTGCTTTTCTACATTTCCATTTTTCTTAAGCACTGAGATTCGCCTCCTCTGACCAGAAGTTTTGAAGCCACTGGTTCAAAATGGATCTGAATCTTTCAATTTCAGGCAGGTATTCTTGTAGAAGTTGGTGACGTATCATGACTGACGGAAAGTAATTAAGATTATCTTTCGATATGTTATATTGCCTTTGAATGGTCCGAAAGCTACGACAACAAAGACTGGAAACGACTTCGAAACATTCTCGCTCCAACAATCCAACTGGACTTTCGTGGTATCCGAGGGGAACTGCATGATGCCCTAAGTCCTGACGAATATGTCGCCATCCTATCTAGCATGAAGGTTATAGGTGACGCGCGGTTAAAGACTCGACATCTTTTGGGGGCTTCGAAATGGACCGCTTTGGAAGACGGTTCTGTGCAGGTTGTTCATCAGATTCGCGTGGCTCATCAGCGATACAAAGATGATACCTTGATTGAGGTGATCAACAAAGGACATGCCCATGGAGTAACACAGCATGTATATAGAAAGATCGATGGTGTATGGCTGCTCACAGGAAGTGCATCCAGTTTGAATTTCTTTGAAGGCGATTTGTTTGGAACTTTGAACCCACCCGAGAGTGAGTCGTCCTAGCACGGGAGCGGTGAAAAGATACATGGGGTGCTACATCATGGAAATTTCGTAGTTTCTCATTGAATTTTCCCGAAGAACGTTACTGGCTACCTTACATTGATTCCTAACGTGACTAGAAATGATAGCTTAAAAGACAGTCTACGGCAGTATGTAGTGCCTTCAAAATTTGTCTAGATGCGTTTCGTTGTGAGACATCGTTATATGATATCAATTGATTTATGGAATTTCTATAATTTAAGGTTGCCGCCCTTGTGAGTTCGTATTCTATTCTAACCGCCTCAAAATTTTGCTCTCAAGAATAAACTCCTGACCTTTGTTAAATGCTACTTTATGATTAGGCGTTCCTGAATTACAGTCTAATGCTTATCCTTGGAATTTTAAGACATTTGACATCATCGATTGCATTTCACGCGCAATTGCTGTTAGTAATAAAATGAGTCTCCAATATTTCACATGAATCTGGCAAACTACTCTCAGGCATTCTGCTGATATGCATGCTAACATTGATTTTAACTTGTCATCAATATCTACTTTACTCAAGTGCTACTTAAACTGATGCTCGGTAAGATCCCCGACATGTAATCTTGTGAACCCCCACGCGCACGTTAATCTCGACTCAAGTCTCCTGAGCTGCTTCATCGTGATGTTTGGTTACCACGCGGCAGCCTCGGCTTCCCTTACTTGGGGCTGGGATGAAGTAGTCCTGGACATAAGCAATATCACGGTCGAACTCAGTGTCATACAGTTGCATGCGGTCGCCCAAGCGCCGGAACAAGTAGGCGAGGGTTAAGTAAAGTTCAGCATATGCTAGGCGCATTCCAACACACTGTCGGCTTCCTCTACCAAAATTGAGAAGATAAGAACGCTTGTGCTGACGCTCGCTATGAAATTCATGTTGTAGTCAGCACTTGTCTCTATCAATACGTGATTTCAAATATAGCAGATTGTATCCTATGATGGAGAATAACAGACAAAATAGATTGCTGTAGACATCAATACCAACATTCAGTTACGTACCTATCAGCGAGATTCAACCAGCGCTGTGGATTGAATGTATGTGGATCCTCAAATATGTCTGCATTCATATGAACCAAATATGCGCTGTAGCCGACAGGTGTGCCGGGAGGTATCACCCATTCTTTATAGCTGAGGCTTTCAGTGGGGTGACTTCGTGATAGACGATGCATAGAACCGTAACTTAATCTCAGACCCTCATCGATGACGGCATTGAGGTACGGGAGGGTTTCGAGCACTTGTTGGCCAGGCGTAGATGTAGGGGCCGGCATTACAGTCTTCAGCTCGACAAGCAGCTTCTCCAGGATGTCAGGATTGCTCAGCACAAAGAAGCAAGTCAAAGTGAGCATATGCGCACTGGTTAACGTCCCGGCACCCACGAGCGATCCAGCTTCTGCGGTCATGCGATCCTCCGTCTTCTCAGATTCTGGAAGGTCGGGGTCGTTAAGAATTTCGTGGAAGATAGTAACATGACTTGTCTTGTCATGGTCACCTCCTTGCATGACGGCCCGGATATCCTTACGATAGCTTTTCTCTTGTAGACGAAGGAACCAAACAGCCTCATCAGTCATCTTGATCCACCAGTCCGGTAACATGTTCAGTACTGGAAGCAGATTGGGGAACTGTTTGATCCTAAATGATAGTGAGTAGGGCATACTTTCGTAAATAGGCCTGTACCCACTTACACAGGCGTGAAGGTACACTGAATCTGCATCCATTCATACCAATGAGGAGCAAAGTTCTCCTTCTCGAGCACATGTCGACGGTTTGAGAAGCAGTACTCGGTAATAACATCTTGAGTCAATGCCGAAAATGCGTGGACAAGGTTGACTTGTTTACCCGCTTCGATGCCCTCGGTGATCTTATTTATCATCAAATTGACGAGCTCTTTAAGTTCGGGCTCCAGTCGACGAACGTAGGTCGGAGAGAAAAATTTGCTAAATGCTGCGCGGCGCAGCTTATGGAGCTGGTGTGGTATCGTTCCAAATGTCATTTCAATGTTGCCAAACATTCCTGAGCCCAGTGCTATTAAAAACATCATTGATGTCATCACCAGCGTGACTTTTCCAAGGACAGCTCACCTGCGGACCACCAAAATTTGTCCACGCTGATACCTACAGATGGGTATACTTTGGTCATGAACGCCAAGTCTGTATCGTTGACGCTGAGCTCGTAGGGGTTGATGCGAACAATAGGTCCTTCGTTGTATGAGATAAATTCCAACGCTAAATTGATATAGTTTCTTACCATATTTTCGGTGCATTTTCTCGATCTCATAAACATATTGCCCACCTCTTACTACATCGTGATAGAATTCATACCAAAAGGTCAGAGCTGCCAACTTCGGCCCAGGAAATTTTGCAATCGGGGACAGGAGAAGCCGCCAAAATACACCGTATAGAGTGTAGCACGAGACAGCCACGAAACCATACACGAGGAGGGTACTGCTAAGTGCCATTCCAAGGTGATGCAGCGAAGTGTGCAGAAGCGGGCAGTATGCTTTTGGAACAAGGGTGTCAAAATGAATTCCCTAGTGTAATTTTGTGATTCTGAACGGAATCACAGGATGAACGTTCGAAAGTCAAATGTATGGCCCGTACATTAGAGAGGGAGGGGGGCTTGTAGGTTGGAGTGTCGAAAGGCCAATCTAACGGCCAATTATCATGCCCGTAGGAACCCAGCAGCAATGCCTAGTGGCAAAGACAAGAAGTTTCAAGGATTCGCTTGGATAAATGCTTGAAGGCCGACAATAAATTGGACGCGATCGTGGGTAATGATAGCCAAAGGCGACGTAATGGAAGGAGGAAGTTCGCGGACAAATGCAGTTTCCACAGGAACCGTGCCGTTCAACAGCATACACTTCGGGGACCGGGTGACCAAGATGCCGAGGAGAGGAGGCACCTACCGTAATCGCCAATACACAACATGGGTTTCAGGGACGGACTGGCTAAAATGTTGCTTTGCCTCTTGATGGGCTGACGCATGTGTATTGCTGGCACATTATTGGTACTAGACATGCATGATGCGCCTTAAAGGATCAATGCAGTTTAGTCGAACTGCGCCATCTGAATGCAGACCCAATACTCTTGGACATTAGTGTCCCATTCTGTCGGACACTTGCTTTCTCCCCTCGAGCAAACTGCCAATCTTCAATGAGAGCAGTCTTTATTCCAGGGAAGTGCCGTCCGTTATCGCAACATTCGAAATCAATCAGTACATCATTGATATTTTAACGGCTTCCAAAGGATTGGCCGAGTTCATTCACTCTAGAATGCTGTCACCAAATTTACCGCCAGATTTTGATTTGAATGCATCTAGAGCCTAAAATAATATCGCTGGCGTTGTGTATGTATTCCCTCCCCACTCTGTGGTAGGACGTCAGCTATCAAGGGGTTCCTTTTGACATGAAAATTGCACTACACCGTAATCGAGCCCTACTGACTTGATTGAAGCTTTCTTCTATTGATCGGTACGACTGGAGTTGTTTTGCGCGTACTAACTCGTCGCAAGGTAGGAAACCCACTTCGGTGGTGTAATTATCTTGTTCTTTTCGCCTGGGTAAGTTGTCCTTCCTGGCACATTTCGGTGTCAGCACTAACATGTTGCGTAAAAATTCCATTCGCTTTAACATGCGTCGCGAACTTCATCGGTGTGTACTTCGGTGCAGGCCGACATCTTCTATGGATCTGGTGCTTCAACTTAAGCCAGCTAGCAACATGGCATCGTTCCAAACGTACATTTATGCTGTGGAGCTGATGTATTGATCCCTCCTATATCAGCCCTCATCAAATGTTTCATCTGCTGCCTCTATATTCCTTTATCCAGTATATACATATGGTTGCACAAGATACTACAACTATGGCCTGATAACTGCCACGGTGGTTTGGGCTTTGGGCTTTGGCCACTCTCTTCGCCAATGCCGGCCCATTTGCGAAGCATGAAACCCAATGCGCGACCGAGCCATGTGTGTCGACTTGCGCGCTTTTCTTATTGGAAATAATACGCCAAACGTAATTCTCAGTTTCTTGATCCTCACGGCACCTGTGTACTTGATATGGACGTTATATCTCTCTTGGCGCAAAAAGGCTTTGGTCTTCATAGTCCTGGCCATTGGCGTTAGGTGAGTCTTCTTTTTCAATGTGCCGCAAGTTGGCTCATCAGGAGCCGTGCGAACGCATCAATCCGTGCTGGCACAAGAGTGATGCAAGAAAACCCATTTCCAAAGCGTTAGTCTTGTACACATACAGGGTCGTGCACTTTCCATACTACTCAAAATATGAGTGGCCTTCTGGCATTTTAACATGATTGCTGACTATCGTTACTTATAGAGAGACATCATTTTCCATCGTCCGCCTCGTTGAGCTTGTGAGCCTCTGAACGATTGATTCCACTTGGGATCATTTCTCACCTATCGTTTGGTCGACCACCGACGCCGCTGTCGGCCTTCTCTGGGCCTGCATCAATCCCTACAATGGCGGCTTTGTTACCTCTATCATGGGCTGAGCGGATTGATGGGTCTAATAGCCAGAGATCGAGGATTCGCAATAGTCCTGGTTATACACGGACCGGCTCGAGAGGTGGTAAAGTGAGCAGATTCCGCACCGCAGGTATCGATCTCGATGAGACGCGCATATACGGAGATTTCAGTGACTCGGATTCACGAACGGCGATAAGAAAGACGATGGTTTATGAAATGAATAAATCTTGAAACCTGGGCATGGAGCGGTAAGCGATACTGGAATCTTTATTGTGGTAGGGCCTGCACCGCCCTGATCGATGCCAGCGAGCGCATCATCCGCTACAAACACTACGGAACATGATATCAGATACGCGAAGCTCTAGTTGATAGGCTATGAAAAGAGAAGGGTTGATAAGAGTACAAGTTAGAAGGCGTATAAACTTCAATGTTGGGTTAAGCTGCATGATGGTGTAGCGGAACTCTTATCAAGCAAAATTACCTGGGAACTCTTTTTAGTATAACTTTCTTTCGACTGAATGATGCTACCTGTTGAATTTACCTCATATTGATGGTATGAGGCTACAAGACCCTGAGGTGTAGTGTTTATTGTTAGAGCTTTTGATCCTAAATAGTGTTGAATTCGTTCTCTCACAGATCAATGATTCTTCCTTATTGTGGCCAACTATGAGAAATGCCAATCTAAACGAAACTGTAATGCTCACAGCTAACAAGAGCAACTACTAGACACTTGATGCCAGAGCTAATATGTAGCAACTCAACTTTAGCCAAGCATCTAGTAATTTAGCCAATATGAGATCTGATTTTTTTATGCGCAACTTTAGTATGAAATGCTCTGGCGATCAGTGGAGATTTACACAGTTGCGTTAGTCCAGGATTTTCTTTAAAAAGAGGCTCTACAAACTTCGTACAGCACTAAATGCGTTGAGTTAAGTTACCAGTAATGCTCAGAAACATTCTCATCTTCCTGAAGTCCTGTAATCTTTACGCTTTCCTTCCACAGTAACTTCCTCTTTCTCATGTCTCTCGATTCAGCACTCGTCTCTAACACATTCTTACCATTCAGATACACGTCCTTAGGACACTCTCCTAAAACATCATTGCAATCAAACGCTGCACGCAATACATCAGACGCTGATTGCTCTGTGGATCGTGCCGGACCTGGTGGCTTAATCCAAGCAAGCAGTGGATACACCATTTGGAAGATGAAGACGCGAATAAACCAGGGTGCGTGACGCTGCAAGGTAGTACTCATAGTCCCTGGATCAACACCCAGGACAGAGATTTTGTTCAAGGCAGGATCTTTGTCGAGACGAGATTGGAGTTCGTGAATCATCATGATTAAGAAAAGTTTTGCGGCACCGTAGCGGCGGAAACCACTTTGCCATGATGAGTCTTCTTTGGCGGAGCTCCATGTCCCTCTAGCAATCTCCGTGAAATTTTTCTCGTCTTCTAGGAAGGTCTTGTACTTTTCGTCATCGAAAGCTCGCGAAGCTGCGTTTCTTGGGTCGTTCGGACTAGGTGGAAACGTTAGTTAAGCTTTTCCGCGATTCTACATACGCATTCTTGGTGACTTACTCGTGCGACTGACTCCCGACAATGATGATTCTGCCTCTATCTTTATCCATGCTCTTCAACAGGAGAAGTGACAGCAACCAATGGCCGAGATAATTTGCCTTGAAGGTGGTATCATAGCCATCTGATGTCCACGTCTGTTTTCCAAACTCTAAAAACCCAGCATTGAGAATTATCGCTCGTATTAGAGGAATTTGCTGGTTCAAGATACACGTGTTCACCGCATCCGCAATTTTTCGAACACTATCAAGGTCCGTCAAATCAAGCGAAAGTATTTCCGACATATGTGGAGATGACGCGTGCGATAAAATGGAGCGGAGCGATGGTACGGTGTCTGCATTGCGAACTGTGTAAATGCCGTGGTAAGAGTTCAATTCGGGGGACGATGTTATGTTCTGAACCAAAGCGCTTCCTAGGCCACCGTTTGCGCCAGTAATAAATATAGTTCCTTTGGCAGAGCTCATGTTGAAATGATGAATGTGCGATATAATATATTGATAGTAAAGATCTTTTAGTGTCAGCCGCTCTGGCGAATTCAAGTACGAGACATCATGGTTGATGATGAATGATCGATGGCGAATTGCTAACCCCCTTTTATGTGAGCGCCTTCGCTAATTAATCAGGAAGGCTCAAGTGCTTGATAGGATGTTTTTGTTATATGGATGGCCCGCTCTTTCTTAGTTATCTTGACTTGAGTTAGCTGTTGGTATCCATGATAATTTCTTGGTATTCACACTGTTTTAATTCATAAGTGGGAAGCCTCAGTTGGGTAATGTATATATCAAACTTTCAATACAGCTGATTTAATAGGGTTAATTGTTCATTCTTTCAACCATTCTTTCATAGCTATTGTTGCTGTTTTATATGATTGAAGATTGCCCTCGTATCATACATACACGTTCCTACCCAAGCACAATCTTCGCGTATACCATCGACCACGAATGTAAGATTAGCCCTTCTATACAGAAAATTTGCTGCTATGCAAATACAATAATTTTGAACCGTGGTCAAAATTATTACAAAACATCCTCGGCCGGGATGTGCATGCATTGATGGTAAACCATTGTAGACACCAATCTTAAAGGTATTGATCCCTACAGGTTCACTACGTATGTAATGAGGTTTACCCGTCTTAGTGCTTTTCTTTATTTCAGTATTTTATATATATGAAATTGAATTCGATCCTCACAGAATATTGCTACCCTGGGTATCGACACAGGTAAGGGAAAACACGGATTTTATATATGTTGATATTTTCAAATAAACACACACTTGCCGATTATGAAGACATTTGAACTCCGTTCAGATGTCAACCATCCTGCAGCAACTATCCCATTTAGGAAAAATTGAGGGATGTGTCAGCTAGAGCACTTCGCACACCCCTATTGAATCGCTGGCTACAAGCTCAAACAGGCTAGTTGACTCCTGTAGTGTCAATCGGTGATCACACGCACAGTCGAGAAAATGTCGTGCCTTTACTCCTGCTCTTACAAATACAGCCAGCAGGCTAACAAACCTAATTTACTTTGGATATACAAATTGATAGGATTTTAAAAGACAATTTGAAATGTAGTAAGTGCAAGCGCCGCAAGCCAATACCTAGATTCAAAATAAGGCGTTCTTCTTGAGATTCAGTGTGTGGTCTACATCCAGGTCGCCATTGTATACGATTTTGCGAATGAACTATTCATCATCACAATAGAGGTGGAGAAGGAAGGGAATCACTTTCATGTCTGTCCTGGCCGAGGACGTTATTGTGAATTTCTGCTATATCAGTATCGCGAGTTATATAGTGCTTTGCGAAAACTGTTTTACATTGGTTATTCCTTATCTCTTGTAGTCCAATCTCTATCACGTTGCATGTCGAGTCAAAGCCACTATTGGACATTTCGGGGATGATTCGAATCAGAAACAGCACACTTAGTGAGTTGTACGCAGTTTCTTTGTCGTACAATCTTTTTTTCGGAACTCAGTCGAATAGAGCTTTCATAATGTATAAAAATCATCGTCAGAGCCATCTGCGGCGTCGAATGGTGGTGCCGGTGAAGGCATTGGCACAGTTGTGCTACATATATTTTTGAACTTGGGTCTTTTACTTTAGCACAGTATAATTAGATAGACTCTAAGTCGTATCCGGAAAAGAGAAGGGTATAATATATCATACAGCATGAGGACTATGCCGTGCTCAATTTACACAGCACCAAACCCTTTAGAATAATCCAATGCGATCCTGAGTTTCTCCCTCATTTTCTCTCTCCCCTTGTACTCGGGAAGCATTAGTTTCCCAAAACACGTGCTACTCGTTGGCAGCAGCTCCGAATCATCCCCACTTCGGATAATTGTAAAACTCATGCTTTCATACCCTGTGATTGGCACGCGTTCATTTGCAGTGACAAATTCCAAAAGATGTTTGAGAGCGTCCTGGTTGAATGTTTCGACGATGGCCCAAAAATCGCGGATAGTAGCGTGAGTGGCCGAATACCCGTTTTCATACCGTGTGTTTTTGCGCAAAAGCGAGACCGAAATAACGGGGTTACCTTCAACCAAGCAGCGAAGAGATTCTGGGTCGAAAAGATGGAGTGAGACAGGATGCAGACAAGTCCGAAAGCCTTCACGAAAAGCGTTGAGCTGGGGTTCAACAGAGGTTTTGGTGAGCCAAGTGATGTAGTCCTTGACAAACTGATTTCTATTCTCGTTCGTAACGAGCGGTGTGTTGGCATCCGCTGATTCGCCTTTACGCGAGCCCTGCATTTCGACGTCGAAATTTCTTCCGTAGGCTTCGTAGCTGAATGTGTAATCTCTCATGTACGTCTCTGCAACATCGCCTTCATAAGATAACAGATCGTCAAAAGACTTGGCAAGTGTAGGCCATCCGTCACGAATGAAATCGGTGTTACACTTATCGATATTCATATGGGGATGGTCCGGCCCAAGAAGATATGCATAGAAAGCGAGTGGAAATGTGACAGGAAGTGTGATGCCGTTGTAAATTGCGAGAGAGAAGAGGACACCGAGCATGCGATATTTCCATTTCGGTTCCAATGGTGCCGGATGGAACCAGATCATGCTGGTATCGTGATCAATGACAAACATGCCTGTAAGACGTTAAATACAGTGATATTAACCTGGTAAGAGCAGGGTAAGGTCTTACCATTTTCGACTTGAAAGGCATTACTGAGCACCAGACGGAAAAATTCGTATGTTACGCCACCTTGGTCATACCCAAACTCACCCTCTCGCGCACCAATCTGAACTTTGAGGGGTTTCAGGAGCATGCGTTTCTCTTGACCCCAGAGTTGATCCAGTGTCTCCTGTAACGGGTTTTTGCGGGTGATATCTAGCCGAAGAAAATCTTCTAGAGTGGCATGAAGAAGCTTTCTGATTCTCTGCCAATGGTTCTCCCTCAAGAAGAAATCGAACCGAGTCTCCAGATGCGTGGTGCGTCCCGAGTTTTGGAACTGATTGAACATTCTTGCGAAGTTAATTGTTCGAAAATACGAGACAAGATAGTTGTTCTTAAATAAGAACGGAAGTTGCAGCAGATGGAACGTGTTGGGCTGCTCCACCCAGCTCAAGAATTTGTTTGGCTCTTGGGCAGTATCCATCCGTTCGTTAAGATAGGGTATGTGAAACATGTTATTGCGCAGATTGAGGGCATCCGACTCAAGATCTAAGCAGTTAGCTCATCGCTCTATATTGTTGAATTGGAAGAACACGCACGAAATTCCTTCAGAAGAAGCAAGGCTGCTCCAACGCTTCCCCATTTATTGATTTCGCCATTACCATTGAATTTTTTCACGATGATCGTCCGAAGCCATTCCAACCATGTTGCAGTCACTGTCCACCCTGGATCTTCTTTGAGGTGCAACTCTACCTTCATCCTTGCTTTATTGGCCAGTGCTGCGCGTTCAACGACGGCGAGGTGCTTCACCAGAATGCTGGATAATGTATTAAATTGCACACTGTGCTTATCGCAGCGACCAAAATCTTGCTGATGACGAAGACTCGTAAGAATATGCTCGAAGCACATACGCGTCCCAATGCCACTGAGTAGACGATCAGCTAAGCGAATAGCAGGCTCGTACTCTAGTTCGTCCACGATGCGGAGCCATGGGTTGATGAAACTGTCCGTATGGTCTGTTTGCGGTGAAGAACCTGGTATGACAACACCCCAGCCCCGAAAAACGCGCAACTGCGCCCAAGCCGAGGGCCAGCCCCTTGGTACAAGGGCAGTCAGAGCATGCACGCATATCATCACAATATGAGCAGCTTCTTCATTCGACAGGTACCTGTTCGCTGTTGACGATACCGTCCCCGCAAAACACGATGTTCCATCGGACTCAGTTTGGGGTACAGTTTTGCGGGATGGTTTCAAACGTGGACTCTTCTGGGTATCAAGCTCGGGTGGAGGCCGAAAGAGAGCCTCCAATGCTATATATAGACTGTCAAATATGAGACTCCCATTCCTTCGATCCCAATCACTGAAAGCATTCGTGAGATGATAGGCATCAAGATGAGGAAGAGGTGAGTCCATGTAGTCTGTACTAGAACCGTCTCGGAAGGAGTTGAGCAGGCATTCAGGATCGCTGAGGGTAAAGAACAACGACCTGTTGACAAATGGCATGGCTTGCCCATGGCGACGGTGTAAGTCATATTCCACGGAATAATTGATATCCGCACAGCGCCCATTTGGATGGCACTGATAATGCTCTTTCATTTCATTCAAAATTGTGCAGGTCAGATGGGATGTGACTTTCAACATAGATGAACTTTCCGACCCAAGGTGGGTTTTCTCAAGCGCCCACTTTGCATTGTCGGAGCCATAGGGTGACGATGCGTGTGGCAATGATTGACGGGAAGGCATGCTGGACAGCTTCATTTCCGGTCTGTTCTTCTGACGAAGAGGTATGTTTAGTGAATCCCCAAGCAGGGAAACAGCCGGGGCTTTGCGCACACCGAAACCGTTGGTCGCGTGATCAGGCTCATGTAAAACCTTATGAACAATTTGACCATTGACAGGCTCTTCACGAGATCTGTGATTGCTATCTGGGCTTCCCAATCTTTGGTCACTTGAATGTGATGGATTGAAGTCGGCACCATCCCCCACATGTGCTCGAGCTGAAACGTCGTTATTGGCATAGTTGGAGGTGAGGCTGCGTGCAGATGATGTAGGGGAGCGGTTGCTATCGGGGATTGACAACGGATCATTGGGAGAGCGAATCAGATCGAATATGGAGCACGGGTTGGGCAGGTGCTTAGAATATGAATAGATGATAGCAACTGTATCGTACATGTTCTGCCCGAGCGACTTGGGGTCTTTTCTGGCCTGGTGCCGCCGGCGAATAGCTTCCTCCATGTGTAAGGCATGACTGCTTGTGCTCTGCAAGGACTGATTCGTGGCGTGGGTGTGAAATATCTGGTGCTGGCTGAGCCATGTGAGGATGCCTCCCGTCTTATCTTGGATCTCGAGCGAATCGGGGTCAACTATCAAGGGATGGGGGCATAGAGCACGACGAGGATTGTCCTGGCTTGCTAGGTAGTAGGCTAGGGCGCGAGCGGTGAGTTGGGTGGGAGCCCTGAAAGGTCTTGAGACGAGACGCTTGTTGCAAGATAGACAGGTAGGGGTGGTACAGTGGGCAGCGGTGCAGCCATGTAGGATTTGGGAGAGGAAGTGGCGGACCAGATGGATGAACTGGTTCTGTCTGATGATCTGTGAGCATTCGAGGAGTCGTGGGGCAGAAGCAACGTGGGTAGAATTGTGCTCCCATGGTCCACCTCGACCGGCAACTGAGGGAGCTGGAGGAGAAGGGGAAGAGGAATCACGCCCTTGTTGATGTCGAGGGCCGACCCTCCCAGACGGGCGCGTCATAACATTGGGTTTCGGCGTGGATGATGAGGGTGGTAGCGGTGGAGATGGTGGTGGAGAGTGAAGGGCGGTGCTTCATGGCAGGTACATGTACCTCTCTTGATGTGATATAAAGGGAAGTGGAAATGAAATGTCCCTATCGATAGCTGGCTGTCCCCAGGGATCGTTTGGCGGCAGCTGCGGCGGACCAGCCAGGGTCCAGTCCACATGGTCTTGGCACATGTCGTCACTTTTTCGACCTTCAACATTCGCCCCCGCCAAAATGATTAAAATCCAAATCTGCCACAGAGTTGAACAAACCGAGATACCCATTCAGTCTGTAACTTAGTGCCTCCCGTAGTAATGATAGCATAATCCATCACTCGAAACTGTCTGGACCACAACGGCAACGGCAAACTACCTACCTATTTTTTTTTCATTCCACACTTCACCCAAATTCTGTCCCACTATTGGGCTCGGTGATTTTGCACACCAAACCTTCCCCCACTTAGTCATCTCTATACATAAAATCACCCAGCCCGCACACAAAACATACTGTACATTTGCCCACCTCTGCGCCTTTATTTCTTCTGCCCCCTCCCCTCAAATTTGGTCCACAGCCGCCAAAAATGGCTTCCCAAGGCGCAGTACAGTCGACTCACCCCTTCACCTGCAATACCTGCCAGGTCGCTTTCCGCTCCAGCGAGTTGCAGCGTGCCCACATGCAAACCGACTGGCAGTACGTCCAATCCCTTCTTGAACTGCGCCTGTATACTGACCATACTTGTTGCTAGTCGCTACAATCTCAAGCGTCGTGTCGCCTCGTTGCCTCCTCTCTCTTCCGAAGTCTTCACCGAGAAGGTGCTTGCTAACAAAGCCACCGCCGCCGCCACCGCCGCCAGGGCCTCGTTCGAGAAAGCTTGCCCGGCATGCTCCAAAACATACTACAGCGAAAATGCATACAACAACCACCTCAACAGCCAGAAACACAGGATCAACGTGGCCAAGTCTGGTAGGGTCCATGCCGACGACGCTGCCTCGGTGTCGGGCTCAGTCATGAGCTCTGCCTTTTCTTTGGGCGAGTCGCTAGCTGAGTCCGAAGCCACAGTCGGAGTCAATGGCCAGTCCGAGAAGGAATTTTCCGAAATGGTGGATGGAATCGAAAATGCAAAGCTCGACGGCGACGAGCCCGTTTCCCGTCGTCCAACACGTCCCCAACACTCTCAGACCGAGAAACCCGAAGACGATGGTAGTTCGCAAACATCAACAAAGCCTGCAACCGACCCGCTCCTGGACTGTCTATTCTGTAATTACCGATCCCCCAATTTCAAACTGAACATTCACCACATGACCCGTTTCCACGGCCTGTTTCTCCCCGAGCAGGAGTATCTTGTTGACGCGGAAGGTCTGTTCAAATACCTCCACAGCAAGGTTCACGAGGGCTTCCAGTGTCTGAAGTGCCAGAAGATGCTTCACTCTGCATCAGGAATCCAAACGCACATGCGCGACCTGGGCCACTGCACCATCGCGTACGAGACTGATGAAGAGCTGGTCGAGATTGGTGAATTCTACGACTTCCGAAGCTCATACCCTGACGCAGCCGAATTCGATGCCAGACAGGAGGAGGCGGAAAATTCGGATGACTCGACGTCGACCGCGGGCGGAGGGGTCAGGCTGGGTGCCACACGCAAGACAGTCACCACCACCGAAGATGGCGAAGATGGCGAAGACGAAGGTTGGGAAACAGATAGCACCGTTTCGAGCGTACCCACCGATGAGATCACAGCAGTGCCAATTGACCGCTCTCATCGCCACAAGTCGCTCCACAAGTCCAGGCACCACGCTCACGGTGACCCACGCCCGCACCGCAACGCAGATGGGTTTCATTCGCACGCGCACGCCACGCCCGTGGCCGTGTACCACGACGACTACGAACTCCACCTACCATCCGGACGAACCGCGGGCCATCGCTCTCTGGCAAAGTACTACCGCCAGAATCTCCGCAACTACCCCGGCGTCGCCGAGCGCATGGAAGCAGCCCAGAACCGCCGCACCATCACCGCTGGCTCGTCAGATTCGGATGCAGATTCCGACGCCGAGGCCGACGGGACCAACAACAACAACCATGGACGTGGCCGTCAGCTCATCAGCCGTGGGGACGGCGGCATGGGTATGGTTGGCGTCAGCGACGCAAAGAAGGCCGAGATCCGAGCCGTCGAAAAACGCGAGCAGAAGCGCGAGCAGCGCGCCAGGAACAAGTACCAGGCGGGCAACGAGAAGAGGCACAATTTCCAGAAACACTTCCGCGATCCGCTGTTGCAGTGAGCGAGCGCGAGGCGGCGTCACGGTTCGGGACTGTTATGTTATCGTTCTCTCACTTCCTTCTTTTCGGGATGTTTCATGGTGGTTTCTTTCTCTCTTTCTCTCTTTTCACTGCAAAGTCATGGATGGTGAAGGTATGTGGAATGTAGAAGCATCCATCATCCCATAGATACTTCCTTGTTCAAAGCATGCATGCGACTGGCGTTCTTGTTCTCTTTTCTGGTGGGGATTCGACAGATGTAGAGAAACCCATCCATCGATGAAGACATGAAATGCCTGCGGATAACATCCAAATCAAACATTTTAACAACACGGAAAAATAAAAGTCGCATATTTCTTTTGATATGATCAATACCACGTACACGTATATATGGTGCAACTCGGCCGTAGGTCCAAGGTGCGCGCTCACTCTGGCTTTTGTTTCCACTTTCCGCACAGTGAACTCCAGTCCTAAAACCAGTCGGACTGACGATGCATCCATCGTTATATAGCGGTATTACTTCTTTTTTTTCGGAACTATTTGGAGGGGTTCTACCTCGAACAAAAACAAGATCCAAAAGTAAGAAACCAAAAAAACGCGGACAACCTTTTCATACCAAGTAGCAATACTACATAACCCCCTTTCAGCTCACTCTCTCCTTTTTCTTTCTCTCAGTCTGCAAACCTATACCATACATATGTATAGAAATTCAGGAGCTATAGCCTACAGTGCGAAAAAAAAGAGCAGAAAAGTAAAGAAAAGAAAAAGTGTAAGCAAAAAATGTGACTGACTAAACTTGATAAAATATCAGACGATTTAAGGGATAGATACATGTAAATTTTAGACAAACTTGAATAGTACGAATACTGCCTGGGCTGTCTAGGCGTACATGACGAACCGTGATAGATAGTTTTACTTTTCTAGCTTTTCTCTCTATACCTTTTCTTTGGCGATTCTTATGCCATGACAACGTTACTCTCCTCTATATCTGAAACATGGGAAAGAAAATAGAACAGAGGAGGAGGTAGTGGTCCTCACCAATGTTTTCTGTTCTGCACGTTTCTAAATACATATATTTTTCGTCGTACGTGTACATAGGTACATAGGTACATATGTATGTAGCATTATGTGTTTCTAAAAAGAATAAGGTGAAGATAAAAGAGGGGGGCCGCAAGGGGAGCAATGGAAAGAAAAAAGAAGAAAACCAAGACAGATTAAATGGAAGCGAGTAAAGTAAGGACATCTACAGGACAAACATGGTTCAAGTTCAAGTTCAAGTTCAGGTTCAAGTTCAGAAGAGGCGGGCATTGGTTCATTCAGTATTGATGCATAGTATACTAAGAAGTGCAAAAATGTAAAGAGAGACACCAAGTTTTTTTCTCCGGCTCTGTTTTGACCGACTCAAACTACTCCGACTTCCTCGGCAATCGCCCCCGGAAAGTCCAAAAAGACGCATGTCTCGATTCTGTAGCAGCAACATAGCTAGAGTCAATCGCAGTGGGCGGCGCAACAGCAGAAGACGGCGATACCGACGCTGTATCCGTCCAATCCTCGTCTTCGTACAGAGAGAACGAGATCGGGGTGGTCGGTTCGAGCTCGGGCGAGAAGGACGAAGAGGATGGAGAGATCACGCTGCTGCCCACGCTGACAATATCCCAGTCTGTTGCGTAAGGGGGTGGGTCGTCCTCGTAGAGTGGGGGGTTGGGGCGCTCGGGAGAGGTCTGTCTTGGAGATGATGTTGCTGGCAAGGAGGATGTGTCGATGCGGAGTGCTGGGGGGATGCACGAGTTTTTGGCGTGGTACTGAGTTTTGAGATCCTCAAGGGTTTTACGGGCTCTTTCCTGGCGGATTTGTTCTTCCTCGGAATGATGGAGACGATTGCGCACCGCGGTCTGAATAGCCAACCTGGCCTCGGCTTCAATAAGGCCTTGGCGCGCTCTCTTGCTGTGTTCCCCACAGAAGATCTTCCGCGCTTTCATCTTGGCCAGCGGGTTCAACAGCCCTTGCGACAGCCTCGTCGACTCGTGGTTTTCGAACCCTTCAATCATAACATCGCGCAGGTTCTCCACCTTGGCCACCTGTGCGCATGTAATTGCCCAATGAAAGAGGGATGACGATGGGTCTCCGAATAAGTCAATGTCGTAGATGGAAGGGGGAATGCGGAGCTTGGCGTGTCGGATGAGCGAACGATTGTATGGCGGTAGCTTGTCGAGGAACAGCGGGAAGATACCCTCGAGGTCCAGAGGCGCAAAGCGTACCGAATTGAATAGGACTGGCAGGGACTCTTGGTAGATGAGATGACTGACGCGAAGGAGATTGATGTTGATGGGAGCATTTCGGCTGGGGCTCAAAGTGACGTGGATGTGAGGGTGAGGGAAGCGGAGCGAGCTCTTGCTTGGAGAGAGGGGTTGCCGGGTGATTTGGGCGGTCAGATCAGACACGGATGGATCGGTGAGAACATATTTCCAAATCTCGAGTCGCAGTTCCTTGGGCAAGGACAGTATGTAGCATTTCCCCCGGGCTGATTTGGAGCTTAGGTCCTGCTGCGGAGCAAGCGAAATACCTATGGGTACGGGCGAAGTGGGACTCTGTGGGCGGCTGAGAGTTGAGTGGCATGTTGGAAGCTGCCAACCTTTGTTGGAGCCAGCATAGGACATGTTTTGGGCATCTCGCTCCATCATTGAGCTGGTGGATGGAAGGGCTGCGGAGTTAACGGCGAAGTGCGATTGACTAGTTCAACTAGCAGCTTAAGGACACGAGTCTCGACTTTGCTCTGATGGGATGGGCTGGTATGCGACTAGTCGACCCTTTGTGCATGCGGATCCGAAGTATTTGGTGAGGGTGAGCTGGATGAGAATAGTTCTCTGGGTATTTAATGGAAAAGGTAGGTAGTTGCCTTGTCTCGCCCTGTCCTGCCCTTGCGGGCCTTGGCTTCGCTGTCTGTCAATGATCGCCGCTTGTCAGCTTGCCGTGAAGGCTTACCCCACCGTGCCCCCTTGGCCGCTAACCTTCCTGTGGAGCCTTGTACACCCTGATCATCCTTTAGTCTACATACCTACTTGCACGGATAATATATCATTCATGTAAAAGGAATTCATTAATTATTGTTGCTGTACATTCGTATCACTATAAAACACTAAACGTGAACGCCATAATCGTCACCCGATAACCTGGTATTATTCCCATGGCCTTCCCTGTTGTGTACCCCATTCCCGTCCCAGTTATTGCATGTCCCCAACAATCAATACCTAAACATGCCGTGATATCTCATAACCGATAGACCAAAGTCCTGCATTGGGCATCACCATCGTCTTTATCCTCGCATTTCATCGTCGCGCCGGGTGTTCCATGACGCGGTGCTTTCCCACGAGCTCAAAGAGTTGAACCAAGGTTGCTAGACCTGGCTCATGGCGGGACCACCGCGACGGACACCACCGCGCAAGTTGGCATTGCCGCGGCCACCCAAGATGGATAGCGCCAATGTTGCCACCCAAGCAGCCCAGCCGAACCAGAAGAAAGCCGTCGAGGCCTGGGCTTCGCGGCATCGCTTCTCCCTGTTGAACGAGCCGTTGGTGATGTGGTTGGCGGCAGTATAGGC
Organism: Periconia sp. R9002; assembly: GCA_023627715.1. Lineage (NCBI taxonomy): Eukaryota > Fungi > Ascomycota > Dothideomycetes > Pleosporales > Periconiaceae > Periconia > Periconia sp. R9002. The sequence goes on from JAMAHW010000086.1 coordinate 28,875, forward strand.
CTGTAGTGGTCAGTATTCTGGCGGGTTGAGGTTTGCACGCAGAAACGGCGAGACATCAACGTACGCGGTTGTTGCAACTGTGTACATGCAAGTAGGCGGCGGTAGCAACGGCGGCGCAGAACCAAAAGATGGTGTTTAGGGCATCCAAGCCGATGTTGACAATCGGGACGCTGTAGCTCGAAAGGAAGGCTGTGGGGAGAAGGTACAGCAGCGACAGCATGCCAAAGACAGCGACGAACATGTCGTAGTTGACCATGGCCGAATTGCCGGCAAAAGCCGTTGCAATCATGTTACCGATCAAGGCCATGGTGATCAAGGAACAGATGAACTACGCATGCGCAAATCAGCTGTGAATGTTGAACTATCAAGGGGAAAAACATAGGAGCACATACCTGCCAGCCACGAAGGCCCAGGGTGACTGCTTGCGACACCATTGTGAGGGTGTGTGCGCGTTTGAATCGAGTGGTGGAAGAAGAGATGGATGGCGAGGATGGCTTAACAAAGAGCTAGACTATCAGAGGGTCAGGTTGCACGATGTTGGCCTGGGAGGGATGTAAAGGGGGGAATAGAGTATGTAGTTGTAGAGATTTGAGGTTCAAGTGTTGCGAGGTGGTGTGGTTTCTGTTAATAAGGGAGTCAGCGGGCGGTCGCGGATCGAAATCGTCATAGGCACGAGGAAGTGTTGATGAGGAGTGAGAACTACGTCAGAGGGCCATTTGCTCCACAACGGATCGAAACTTACCTTTGCGCCAACGGCCGATGATGCCAAAGACTTTTCTTCTTCTTTTGGTGATGAAAGCAGCAACACCCTCGAGGACGTGAGAGGAGAAAAGAGTATCTGCCTTTGTTTGTTGTTTTGCTGCGACAAGCTCAACGGATGCTCACAGGATGGAGGGTTGGATAATGTGCTTACTGGCTTCCATGATTGGCCAAAAAAACGGTTGATTCGGCAACAACAAGCAACCATGCAGCCAGCTTCCACCACACACGACAAATGGACCTGTATGATAGCAGAGTGACTGATTTATATTCCTGTCACGCCAGTGTCATACCATCAAGCACTCGCTTCATGAGCAGCCAGTGCAAAATATATATGTAACTACTGCTACCTAACCTGACTTGCAGTGTGGTACATGTGCATGCATGTAGCACTCCAACTAACTTTCCATTGGGCATTTTGTCGATTCCCTTGCCAACCACAAAAATCAATGCTAACGCTACCCGGCACCATGTGGATGCGGGCAGAGCTAACTTTGAATAACCACTCGAGGGTCCGATTGCAGTCACTGAATAGCTCAACTAGTTACCTACCTGCGTGCATCATCACTGCAGTCGTCATCCGGATGCCGCCACCGCCGCCGCCGAGGAGCGTCGACGTGCCCTGGCTATTACGCATCATGTGATCATCACCATCAGCCATCTGCTCGTGTAACTCTGGGCTAACACCAGCTGCTGTGTCTTCACATTCACAGCCCAAATTTGCCATGTCCCGCCCGTATCTGTATTGCAAAGACAGGAATCTCAGTCTAAGCCACTTTTTTAGGCGTGCGCGCAGAGACCATGACTGCACACGGCAGCATGACTTCTCGTGCATTGCTCTTCGACTCAACTGATGGGCAGTTGGGTGGAACCCAGTCATGCCATACATGTGGTTTTGACGGGTACGCCACCAAGTCGGTTTTTCACCAAAGCTTCATCCTCGGAGCATTACTGCGCAGCGACCAATTACGCTGGTGAGAAATCAACAAAAAATGTTGGTCATGTTGAGATAACATCAAAGCAAGCTGCAAGTCCAGCACTCTAGAGGCCTGGGACAAGCATCGATCCTGTAGCAGGAAGACCCACCGTCGACCGAGTTTAGCCACGAACGATTGAACCGTGGGCCCATGTCTCACGCTTGCTGCTCGCAGTACCGCGGGTATGTGCGTCTTAGCCCAAGGGCACAGTACGGCACTGTACGAGCGCTGAATCGTCAATATGAACATGCATGAATCTTGCCGATCTTTTACGGAGTTCTAATGGCTAGCCGTGCGAGCCATTTCAGGTAGCACCTGGCAAGGTCCGGCCTACTCCAGTCGCGGTGAGTGGGCTAGACAAAGGCGAGGCTAAGGCCCTGCCGATTCCGAGTGGCCCGTATGCAGGTCGGACCGATGGGCGATCCACGTCGGATGGTCCCATAGCGGAGAAGACAAAGTAAAGTGCACGTTTGGGACGGCGAACAGGCAGGACTGGCTCACTAGATAGATATGCATTGGGAGGCTGCCCATTGTCTTGGTACAGTACGACTGAATAGTGTGAGTAGACGACTACTTTCAGGAATTGGGATTTTTTCCGGGGCCAATCGACATAGGTCCTGTGTCAAGGTGTCTCGAGCGACAGCATTGGAAGAAGACATGACAGACGACGAGGACGACGACGAGGGGTCTAGGAGGCCGGGGCGGGTTGGCTCGTGCTTGCGCCACAGGGCAGGCAGGGTTATTGCAGGTGTGTGGTGCTGTACTGTATTTCTAGACCGGCTGCAGTGGACGAGCGAAGGTTGTCGGGCCAAGGTTTGAAAATGCGGAGCAAACGTGAGTGTGTGCGGGGTCAAGAAGCAAGCAAGCAAGCAAGCTGCAACCTCGTATGCATGGGAAAGCCGGACAGGGCCCGCCAACCTTCTCAACGAGCATCCGTGCATATGTGCTGTAGACATGACTTACAATAACGTGTTGCTGCATTTTTCGCATTGAGGGGAAGTCGGCTTGCTGTGGCTCTGGGATGGCTCGTTTGATGCACCCCGCTATTTGGACATGGTCTCGTGCAGGATGCTTAGCTCCAGGAACGGCCCCTCACTCGTTGCGACGGTAGGAGAAAAGAAAGCGTTGTAAGCGAAGCAGGATGGCGTGCATGATGAAGCTTGGAGTGAGCGTAAAGTGTGAACAGGAGAATGTGAGAGAGGAAGAGAAGAACGGAGGGGGGCCAACGCCGATCGAGGCCAGCCCGTTAGTTGCCCGTGGTTTGGGGCCAGCCAGCCCAGTCAGTCCCTATTATGGGCCATGCCGCCATGGCAAGCCCTGTCAGTCAGCATGCGTGGCCTGTTTGGATGCAATCACCATCATCAGGTCGATTCAAGGTTTTTTGATTGCCATGTTGCTGCTGATGCTGGCTGGAGGTGGAGGCGTGAAAGTGCAGCGGGTCGCGAGAGAATGGCTGGGGGCTGGTCGCCGGGTCCTACAGGTCAAGCGTTCAAGATGATAGTCAGTGTGTGTGAGTGTGTGGTGCAGATGAGGTGAGGTGGGCATGCAATCAAACCGCGCGCCCTAGCCTCTCCTGGCTAGCGCCTTCTCTAACCGCTCCAGGGCTAGCCCGTTCTCCGCATTTTTCAGGCGCTAGAAAGGGTACCCCCTGATCTGTAACCTGGTGCAGGCAAGCCTCAAAGCCATCTTCACCTCCTCTCCTCTGCCTTAATCCTCCTCCGCCTCCGCGTCCTCGTCCTCGTCTTCTCTCTTCTTTTCCTCATCTCCATCCTCCGTTCCCTCCGCGCGCGCTCGCCTCCTGTCATGACCACCCGCCCTGCGCCCACTCACCACTACTATCCACCTGGGAATCCGCCGTCCATTGCCTCTGCTCAGCTGCATCCTGGTCACCCCATCGCTGCTCTTCTGCCAATCCCGACCGCAAGGCCACTACGCTAGAACCTGCCGACGCTGCCTCTTCAGCCTCCTCCTCCCCCCTTTACACACTGCAACCGTAGACCTACCCTTCTTCCAACCTGCTGCCCTCTGTCGCCCCACGGGTTCCAGGCGACCATGCTCCCGCTTCAATAGGCGCCCCTACTCGAACCCACACAATTTAGTTCCCGCTCCACACTATACCCGTGTTCGTCCCTCAGCTTCAGCGCCAACACGGTCGCAAGTCCTGCCCGACCTCTTTTGCCCTGCCGAACCTGGGCCTGTACATCTCCATGAGACGACTGATGCTCTAGTATAAACTGTCTGTTTCTTCCACCATTCACGCACTTTAGACGACTAGGGATAGATTGGATCAAGAGTTCGGTGTTTGCTTTTGCTTGCTTTCAGAGGTATGCGAGCCACCCATCCATCCTTCGCTCAATCACGCCCCCCAAAACTCATCGCTCTCCCTTCCAGTTGTTTCCCGGGGAATCCAAGAGAAGAAAAAAACATAGCTGCTTTCTCAAGACTGCTTTCACTGCGATATAGATTGGCTTGGTGTGTATTCTGCCCCCTTTTGGACATGGGAAGCGGGGGAGCTGCCCCGCCCACCTTGTCCCATTCTCCGCGCCATCGCCACATGGCAATCATCGCTAGCAAGGCTGACGTCCAAGTATTTATCAGAATAATTGTCAGCCTCACATAGAAGGCTCCGGAGTTTATATATTCACTGGCTCCAACACGTATCGCCTTCTTGTACTCGGGTAAGTAGCATGTCCGTTCAATTCATCTATTTTTGCCCTGTTGCTGCCCCATTGTGTCCCGTTTGCCTGCATTCTGGTGGTTGGACGTACCTCTCCGCCATGATGCGTGCTTGTTGTTGTCTACCCCTACAGGATCCGGCTGCCAGCATCTCTCTTGTGGATGACTTGTAAGGAGTTGGCGAGCGTGCTGTGCACCGGATCAGGCAATCTACAATGCGTGTACTACCTTACCTGGTCGTGTTATTCAGTCGCTTCCGTTCGCACCGTTAAGGTGTGAATGGAAGTGCAGTTGTTGGTGGTAGTTGAGGCAAGCATTGAATGAGGTGCGGGGACGATGAAGTGGAACCACCATGGAGATCACCATACTCTCTAGGAATGATTTGGGGCGGCCTCTGTGGTTTTTTTATTACCCCTTCCGACTTGACACGCATTCCCAGCAGAGATTCCTATGCATGCTCATCCCACATATCCTTGTTTCCGTATTCTTTACGCCACTGAAAGCGCTCCGCTAAAATTGTCACAAACAGCATTTCCTAAATTCGCCTACTGTTGCTTCCACCTTCGATATTGACAGCGGGCCCAACCTTGGAGCATAGACAGACGCTTGACCGCCTCTGAACACGACACGTCCATCCATTCATCCATATTACCCCTCCCTCCGTCGTAGTATATCTTGCCGTTTCTTTGACATTACCGGCTCAGTTCTCGTACCCAGGTACTCAACTTCTCACTCCTTTGCTTTTTCCGTTGACGGAGTCGTCTGGCACTTTGGAACGACCGAGGCAAGACCGCTCCATCTCACATCTACTGCATTTTACCTTGTTCATCATACTGCGCCCACTAGAATTTCTACTTCATCCTAGCCGGTAATACTGGCAGCACTCCAGATTCCCATACCCCTTGCGTAGCAGTTTGCGTATACAGGTAGAGCCAAAAACAGGTTTACCTGCAAAGTCACACGCCGAGGCTGCTCTTCTCATTAGGCTCCCGAAGAAGATCAACTTTTACTGGAGACCGCAGTACGTCTTTTACTATGTTTGCTTCACTACCCCACCTTCACTTAATGTCCATTTCTGCTCGTATCACCCAACCTGCTCTGCTTAGTACTGACATCTTAGACATATCCTACCTCCAGTAAGAATAACCCATCATCAACCTTTACCCTTGCAGGCACCTCGAATCTTTTGAGCCTGACTGCACTCCAATCAAGGCCGACATATCACGCACAGACTACAGTTTTGTGAAATAGAAGGCACAATCTTCATAAATTGTCTTAAAGAGACTGTATCCTTAGTGCCTCTAGTCGACGCGGAAGAACCTCACCATGAGTGCCAGCACCTTCAAGGGCGGGCTTGCCGTTGGTGGCTCCGCCTTCGACAAATCAAAACTGCAAATGCGTCGTCCTACCCCCGATAGTGACGTCCTGGCGTCAAGCGACGAGGACAGAGATCACGTGCCCCCAGCGCGCTCGGTCAACACAGCATACCCCGGCGCTCGCAGACCTTCCTCGGGATGGCTCCAAGACATTCAACCCAACAGAAAATATTCGTTGCCATCTGTATCATTTGCAGGTTCTCAGCCCACGACGCCGTCCTTGGAGCTTCCCCAGCAAACTCGTCCCACCACGTCTTCCTTTCCATGGAACACATCTAGCTTCACCTCCAATTCCGCCAGCACACGCCTCAAGGAGGTTCTGCCATCACCCACTTCAGCATACGCCACAGGTGAGAGGCCGCTTCCTTCACCAACCACCACACCCGAAGGCGAGGAAACCATCGGCTTTCTTTTGAATCAATCGAATTCGGTCCGCAAAGCCGTCCGCTCGCAGTCCTATAGTGTAGGCCAAAGCGAAACTGACGCATCTCCTGCGCAAACCAGCAACCGCCTGCGTTCCTCCCTTCGACATCGCCCGTCTAAGCCTAGTCTACTTGGAGAGTCGGCCGCTGGTTTGGGTCAGCTTCGTGAGGACGACATTTACGAGATGGAATCCAACACCGCTGACTCTGATCAAGGAGTGCGACTTCCTATGAACTACTGGGAGCGTGAGCAGCGTGATTTGAAACACCAGGCTCTCCTCAAGCAAGCTGCCGAGCAAAGCGCCCGCCGAAACCGTGCGACTTCCTCTGGCTCCCCGGTAGCTCAACACCCTCGCAGGACTCCTCAAAGCACTCGAAATGTTCCTCAAAGCGACTATGCCGTTGAAGAGCACGAAGACAATGAACGCTTCTCTGAAGCTACCAAGTCCTCCTTGACCCGTCGCTTTAGTGAGCATGTAGGAAGTATAGGACGTGATATTGGGGCTGATCCTGTGGGAGCTTCGGTTGCACAAGACTGGCTGGGGAATGTGCCGGCATTTACGCCTGATGCACTCGGCCGCAGGCATTCCTTTGCCCATTATACCAGCCATACTTCAACGTTCCAGCTTCCTACGCTGGGCAATACACAGGAGGAGGACGAAGAGGAGGAACTATCTCCTTTGCAAACTTCTGAGTCTCCAGGCCCACCCGAAAACTTTGATCACAATGCGTACTTTAGCGGGTATGGTCCTGCATCCCGCGCGCTCAATGCCTCGTCCATTTCTGCTGCCCATCCAGACCCCATTCTATCCAACGTCCCCTCCGCCACGCCAAATCCGTACACGGTTCCCTCCAGTCTTGGTCGTCCAGGTCGCCGAATCTATGTGGTGGCCTTCAAGTGCTCACGCGCGGACATATTCTACACCTACGACAACACAGGTCTCGAGATTCGTCGTGGTGATCTTGTAGTCTGTGAGGGTGATCGTGGTGTCGACCTTGGACAAGTTACTCACGCGGATGTAAGCTTGGACGACGCCAAGAAATATAAAGCACAGGCTTTAGAGGAGCATTTCCGATGGTTGGTTATGTTTTCTCAATACTCTGTCGCGGGTACGGGTAATAGCAATCCAATGCTCGGCTCTTTGGCTAGAGCTAATGGCGTTCCCAACAACGCTCATCGGGCTCAGCTTACGGGTATGGGAGCACAACAAGACCCAGATGCGAAGCCAAAAATGATCAAACGTCTTGCGCAACAGCATGAGATTTATGGCTTGCGTGACAAAGAGGGCCAGGAGGCCAAAGCTAAGCGCTTGGCTGTCACCAAAACAGCTGACCATGGCTTTCCTATGGAGATTCTCGACGCGGAGTTCCAAGCGGATAACCACAAGATTACATTCTTCTACTATGCCGAACACTATGTCAATTTCAATCCTCTCGTAGCGGACCTGTTCAAGCATTACAAGATCCGCATATGGATGTCCGCAGTAAACCCTGCGTCTGTAGTGAACCCCGCGGGACTGATGCAAGTCCCTCCACCGTCTGCCATTGGCCCCGGTGCCATTCTACATTCAAACAATTCGAATGCATCGCTCTCCGTCGGCCCCGGGTTTGGTAATCCTTACCGCTCCAACGAACAACGAGGTAAAATTTCACCTTTCGCTTTCTCTTTTAAAGGTGCTAACATCGCGATAGGACGCGGTCGTGGCCAGAATATCCAGCAAGGCAATCTTGACGAAGCCTTCTTCCCGTTTGCCAATCAAGTTCCTTTGATATCCTCACAGCAGGCGTATCAGATGCCGCAATGGGGACATGCACAAGCAATGGGCCCGGACATGTATGGACGTTTTGGAGGAAGCCCTATGAACTACGGGGCTTGGTATCCACCTACTACTTTTTCCGCATCACCTGCCTTTAACAATGCGTCCAGCAATGCCTCCTACCGTGGTGGCTATCCTGCTTCAACGTCAGCGCCCACTACATTTCCCGGTGTGGGTCCCAACCTTGGCGGGATTTATGGTCAATACCTGGCATCACAATATAATGCTTATGGCGCCGGCAACAACGCGGGTCACGGAAGCCAGGGCAATGCTCGCCAGCAATCAGGTCAAGGTACACCGGCAGGCCATTCTGCTACCCCTGGCGCTTCTTCCACCGCAACACCTGCAGCTTCCTCCGCATTGAATGGAGACCTCGCTGCCGCTCTGGCCGATATGGCTTTGAACAAGTGATCTGAACGAACTCTAGTCAAACATTTAGACTGCCGATCATTGATGGTAATGGCGGTTTGGATTACACTTGCGCTCGGGATCTACATCTTTTTCTTCCAGACGATTCTTGTGACATACACGGTCGTGAAGTTTGGGCTCAGAAAATTGTCGGCTATTTTCTGCCATCGAGGATGGTCTGGGGAGGTTGGTTTTGTCACATCCTATCCTTCCCATACTGTTTTATCGTCTTGCCCCAATCTCTTCTTGCTTTCACCTTTTACTTTCACTTTTCTTTTTCTTTTTTCTCTTTTCATTCTCATGGCAATGTGGTCGGTGGAGCCCGGCCACTCTTCTTCACGGACGACGAGATGAAGATAGACATCATAATGTAGTTTCTTTTTCTTATGGTCTCGGGACCCAGTTTAGGAAGTCAGTCAGGCGGTTTACAGAAGAGAATAAAAGTCTTTGCAGCATTCTCGTCCAAGATGAATGAATGACCGTTACATGGTTCCTGAACGCTTTGCATTGATCGTGAAAACAAATATAACTCTACCTTAGGTCCGTCACCATCAGCTTGCTAGAGAATTAAGACCAATTGAATGGAATGTAGAATGGAGCTGGGCACGGACGTGCAATGTTCAAATATATGTTTATTGATTTCTCAAGAAGATCGTCTCCCGGTGCACCACATCCTGGAACTGGACTCACGTTCATGTTGCAGAGAGCTCCCTGACAAACAGGATGGGCGTTAATTTTTAGGTTAGGAGTTGTGCCTGCCTGCGCAGGTGTCTTAAGGTTCGTAGATGGGGTGGACTGGCTCTTTCCTTCTCTGACTCTCCACCCTTAGCTCCTTCCTTGCCCCCTCGCAAACCGGTTGGCACCGCGAACATTTGTTTGGTCTCGTTTCTAGGTACACATTACCGCAGCAGACACGTCTTTAATGAAAATGGCACGCCAACGTGCCCAACCGAATGCGGCATCTGCCACGCAGAGACAGCCACTACAAATGAGGGTTACAAGAAAGCGCGGCAACGAAGAGGCGGATTCGGCCGCAGGGGATCAGTGAGTAGCCAATTCTACACTCGGATAATGAAGCTGAAAGCGAGAAGGCAGGAATCGGCTGTGCCTAAGCCGTCAAAGAGATCCAAGAGCGATGAGGACGTGATCAGGCAGTTTCACGATCAAGTCAAGAAAGATCAGAACGAGCTTGAGCAGCTGCTTCAGCAGCGATCAGAAGAAGCGTATGCACCATCTCATTTTGATTATAGGGAAACATTGACAAGACTGATTGGCCTCCTGGGATTACAGCCAGCAAGAAGACAAACATCGCCGCGACGCATTCATCTCTATGCTGGGGGAAAACCTGAAATTCCCCAACCAGCTGCCGTTGGATGGCGTCGCTCCTACGAACCCGCGGCATGCCCATTTCGCTATGAATCCCCTTCACATGTCTGTATTCGACTTCACCGAGATTTGCCAAGGTTTGATTTTCAAGTACAACTCGTTCGAAAACCTTATCACGGAGATGCCAAACGAGCTGGACACTTCAACAACGGAGGTTTGGGCAACAGACGTGGCGAAGACAGAAAGTTTACTGGTGTTGGGACACAAACAAGCAGTTGGTGATATGAAGAGGGTATTGGGGGTGGTGGATACACAACGCACTGGGCAGGGGAGTTCAAGAATCGAAGGATTCCAGAAAGAGGATAAGTATGGCTTTGAGCTTCACGAAAGCTTAAGGTGTGCAGAAAGGGGTGTGAGGAGGATGGTCAAAGGGCTCCCACGAAGTGACATAGATGATGCGGACTAAGTAAGGGACGCTTGTGACTGAGAGAACGTTGCGATTATAATCATGGCTGCTATGCCAGATGTTCACCTCACCTGCTATTATTGGCTAGTTAGACTTGAGCCGCACACAACAGGAACTTTTCGTCGGAGTGGTCGGTTAGGTAGCGTTGCCAAGAGTTTGTGGTTAGTCAGCGATCCACCCGCACACATCAATTTTGCAACTGGACGAACTTCCATCCACCGCAACGAACGAACGATCCGCCAACCACTAACCCCCACCAACAGCAAAAATGGGTGCCCTTAAGTATGTCGAGGAGCTTCAGAAGAAGAAGCAGTCGGACATGATGCGCTTCTTGTTGCGCGTCCGCGTATGTATCTCCCAGCCGAAATTCTGCTTTTCGAGTTACTGACCATGTTGATAGTGCTGGGAGGTATGAATGAACCCTTAGAACAACATGGAGCTTCGTGCCCATGTGGTGTACTCGTTGAACTTAGCTGAGAGTGCATCAATAGCTTCGCCAACTCAAGGTCATCCACCGTGCCAGCCGTCCCTCGCGCCCCGACAAGGCTCGCCGTCTCGGATACAAGGCCAAGCAGGGCTACGTTATCTACCGTATCCGTGTCCGCCGTGGAGGTCGCAAGAGGCCCGCTCCCAAGTACGTACACCGCGCACAAGTGAAAATGGCAGGACAATGGCTAACAAGACGATTCTAGGGGTGCCACTTACGGTATGCACCAAATTTGCAAATCCTTCCGAGACTTGATCTGACATGTTCACAGGCAAGCCCACCAACCAGGGTATCAACCAGCTCAAGTACCAGCGATCGCTCAAGTCCACTGCTGAGGAGCGTGTCGGCCGCCGTTGCGCCAACTTGCGCGTGCTCAACTCGTACTGGATCAACCAGGACTCGACCTACAAGTACTACGAGGTCATCCTCGTCGACCCCCAGCACAAGGCTATCCGCCGCGATCCCCGCATCAACTGGATCGTCAACCCCGTGCACAAGCACCGCGAGAGCCGTGGTCTTACCGCCACTGGCAAGAAGAGCCGCGGTCTCGGCAAGGGACACGGCTACAACAAGACCACCGCCGGCAGGAGGAAGACCTGGAAGAGGCACAACACCCTCTCCCTCTGGCGTTACCGATAAATGCGCTGAGGCTGCTGCGTTTGTGGCAAACCTTGTCGTCAATTTTGCAGACGGGATGGAATGGCGTGTATGGGAAAAGCTGTTCAGAGCTATCTGGGTTTCTTTAGGGTAGCTCTTTTTCGGAAAAATGCTGCCCAAGGCATCAAAATCATAAGCGATGTGGAACGAACTTGAAGTGGTTCCAATGAATTCATGACTCTTGACCTGTTGTATCCATAGTGAAGTGTTTTGCAGCCATGGTTATTTTTTTTCGTGAGCTTCCGCCGCATGAACTAGAATCTGGCTACCACACCGTGATCTTACATGTGTGAGTACCTAAGTACACTCAGTGCGATGGTGTTGGGCGTTGATGTCTATTCCTGCAACCTAGCAAATATATTGACACCTACTACTTGCTCTTTCTATCTTGTTCTTCCTCCTCCTCCTCCTCCTCCTCCTCCTACGTTCAGTCATGAGAAATGTGGTGGTAGGCTATGCCGGATAGACAGTGTCATCTAGTTGCTTGTTCATTTCCATTTTCACAGAATAACGGTTTGTTTGATACATACCTACCTACCTAGGTACGTAGACATGAAACGCGACGCGGTAGGCGCGCTGGACAGCTGTGGCTGATGGTTATCTCAGCTCGCGTGGCGGTGCGTCGCTCCCCGGCCCCGCAAACACAAACAGAACTAACCACCAACAACACCTGCACGTCGCACTCCTTGTCCTTACCGTCTTTGCTTTTGGCTTCTCTCTTCTTGCTCTTTCCAACTCTCCTCCCTTCCTTTGGTGCCATCACCTTGTTTCACCGTCTTCCGTTGCTTCTAACCTCCAGGAACATTGGTCTGCTAATTGGGGTTGCTAGCACTGATTTATAGATAAAACTGCCTGCACCGCCTGCACTGCAGCTGCGGCTGCTGCAGCCTGCTTGAAAGCGCCGTTGGAACGGGACTTGGTGAACCCTTCGTTACACGTATACATACCGCCAGCATGGCTTCCACCAAAATCGATCCGAACGAAGACTACTACGGTACTCTCGGCGTTGCTATCGATGCGCAACAGAATGTTATAAGACGTGCCTACCTCACCCTTTCGCTAGCCAACCACCCGGATCGCAATCTGGGCCGCGAAGAGGCCGCCAAAGCAAAGTTCCAGAAAATCAACACTGCCTACGATATATTGGGGGACAAAGAGAAACGTGCTGAGTATGACGCCAAGCGCAGGAAATTGCAAGGAATACCACCACCCTACATTCCTCGCAACAGCCGCCCAGCAGCTGGCGCGAGAAATGCATCCTCGGCTGGCCCCGGTGGTACATATTATAACAGAGCACCTCCTCCAAAGCCTCCCCAAGATCCCTACTCGCCCCGCCCGAAACCGCAGAAGGGTCACAGTTCTTTCTACAATAATGGCGCTGACCGTTTCGCGCATGCCAACTTTCGCGCTCCTCCAACCGCGCAAAGACCTGATGCTAGACAGAAGGAGCCGGAAGCTAAGGCAAATATTTTTACCGCATGGCAAAAAATGAAAGTTCCCAGGGGTGAAGCATCTCGCAACAATGATACAAACGACTCCAGTAATAGACCTCGAAACTACAACTCGAATAACCCTAATGGGACACCCTTTGGCCGGAGCAACAGTACGAGGACGCCATCAGAAAAAAAGGGTTTCAACCCTGGCACTCCAGGAGGAGACGAAGGTCAGGCCAAATCGTCGTACCGATCCAACTACGAACGTCCAGCTCCCTCGCCTGTTGCCGACGAGAACACTTCCCATAGCCCCAAGCCACGTCCTATGGCAGAAGATGTACCCTTTTCCGAGGCCAATCGCATGAGGACCCCCTATTCGTCTACTAAAACTGGAGAACGCACATCTATGTATGGTGATGGTATTAGCAGGTCTTCCAGCCTTCGAAACTCCCCCACCCATGCCCAGAGGACCGCCTCCAATGATGCAGGTTTCAATTCAGATTCTGGTCGTCGTACACAGCGAAATTCTTACGCGGGTCATTCAAATAATGCACGGTTCCCCAACATGTATGAATCGAGTGATGAAGACGAGGCTGAGGTGTTCCGGACGGGAACTAAACATCGAGGGCCTCCAGCAACCGAACCTCAGGAACCTAAATGGGGTCAGGGGGTGTTTGGTGCTCAGCAGAGGCCGTACTCATCAGATGCATCCCCTTCCAATGCGTTCAAAAGCAGGAGTGCAGAAAGCGTCAACAATATCAATATGAAATTTTCACCTTCCGACTGGCATGGCAAGTTTGAAGGTCAGTCAGACTACTTTGCCCCAAATGTTCCAAAGGGATCCACGACAAAGGGACGCACATCACCAAGCCGAGGTCGACAGCATCAGCGTTCGGCGACGGAGAAGGGACCTTTCGCCGGTGGCCAGTCTTTCGCAACACCTATGTCCCCCTTTTCTCAACAACAATCATCGCAGATGCCTCCTCCGCCTTCTGGCACACTTCCGAATGAACCAGCACCTCATGCTACCAAATTTGCGCAAGAGAAGTGGGCCGAAACATTTAAAGAGCCGAGTTGGGCATTGCCGTTGAAGACGAAAGACACTTCCCCTCGACGAGGCTCCGCATCGACTAAACGAACTAATCCTGCTCGAAAACCATCTGCTGCGCCTGAGAATAACGCGGGTGTTGGAAAGCAGACAAACAAACCGAAGCCAAAGTACCAGGCATTTGCCGAAGACGTCGCTGCGGACGACGCAATGGACATTGATACCGAGCCGCCACCAGCCCCAGAAGCCTCTGTGCCCAAACAATCTGCAACTAGCACAGCTGCGAAAGACAATGCAGAAGCCAGCCCGGCTGAGCCCGCTTCCCAACCTGCTGCCACGGGCCTAAATCTAAACGGCATGAAAACCGTAGAGCCTTTTACTCAAGCGGACGCTGGACTGAGCGGGCTGGGTGCCCTCGGAGATCAGCTACCATTTCCATCGCAGGCATCCAACGAACATCCTTTGAAATCGAGCAATCCACGACAAATTAAATATCCCCGTGTTCCAGCACCACCAGTGCTTCCATCCACTCTAAGTCCATCTGCAACCAATGAGTACTTGAAACAATTTGAGGGGTATGTTCGACAGTATAGACAGTACCGCGTAGCCATCACGGCGCATTTAGCGGCTCGCGACGAAGAGTTTGACAACTTGGATGACAACTTTGTACGCCAAAGGGGCGAGAGAACTCAAACGCTCGGCTTTGCCAGCTACCTTCAAAAAAACAAAGAAGATGAAGGTGTTCTCGAAGCCTTCAAGGTCGCACAAGAGTTGCACATCAAGGCTTTGGAGCAGTGTGACGATATTCGTCGCAAGGCTTCCAAGCAGTCACAATTCTCTTCGGTTTGAACATCTTCCCCCAGCTTGGTTTTTGTGCGAAATTTGCAGGTGTGCTAACACTCTACGTGTGATCAGGGATGAACATATATCTAACAAAAGGGCGGATCAGAAGCGCCAGGGCCAGGTCATATACGATGTGGAGGGAAGGGCGGAAACATGGGAAGGAGTGGAAGGGTTGAAGGATCAAGGTCAGCGTCCAAGTACATGTACGGCGAAATCGGACTGGCAGCGCGATATAAATGAGGAATGGCGACGGGAGGAGGAGAATGGCAGTGTCATGATATCTGCAAAGGCTATGAAGATTGGGCACATGAGGTACATGAGGTGCCACGACACGAGTATGCCCGGCAACCATGAGTCAATGGTATTCGGCGAGTCTACGAGAACCGACAAAGCTATGGGATTCAGCGACATCGTGAGGACAGGCGACCCAATGACGATGTTCGGCGACGAGGGTGATCGACCTCGTCGCGATGTTCCCCGGCGCTATCGACATGATGACGATTGGCGACACGATACGAACTTGATGTACAAGAAAAGGCGCCTTGGTTAAGCCCACCTAAGGACAGCTATCGGAACACTGATGCCTAAAAATGGAAAGCGTGGACATTGAAAGTTTGGAAATGACAAGTTTGGAGATGAAAAATCGGAATAGCCCACAATACCCCATTCATGCAGTTCTGTAGTCAATGTACGTAAAGCTCGATCACAAAAGAGGCGCAAGCAAGAAAATCTGTGTTACGTGACGACTGTGTACGAAACATCTGGACACGGTTTGCTGCAGTTTAGACAGGATTATCCCACCGAAAGGGAAAGTAAAGCAATGTTTTTTGAATACATGATATTGATGAATGCTAGATTAGCGGGTATGCAAGGAGTGTAAAACCGTCAAGGGAAGGGGGTCCAGGCGCGCGAGACGTGAATACTCGTTTCAGCAGCATTCCCCTCAATCGGCCGATGGCTGTGCGGAACGTAACCGTGTACTCCCTCTATCCGTGCCAATGTGCCTCCAACACCCCTTGGGTGACGGAGAGTCACTCCTCGACCTAGGTCATCCTTATTCATGCTTCCCAACATATTCTGCCCAGTACAGCGTCATGACCGGCTCTCGACTAATGCGTGTATCCATGTCGCAACGACTTCAACCTAGGGGGGTACATCATGCTGCAATACAATGGGTAAGGGGTCGTAGAGGGAGAGTGTTTGTTTTTTCGACGTTGTTGGGGTTGGTCATTTTGATTTTGGGATGTGCGGGCAATGCGGAGGTTTGTTCGTTCAGTACTCATGAACCATCTATTTCTACTAACTTTGCGAAAATGGGTTTGGATAGACCATCTCAACATCTTACCACGCCCTCTCATCAAATTACCAACTCCCTTCCTGGCGCTCGCACACAGCGCATCTGCCGGCGTACTTTACCTCGCCCCTGCAGCCGTCCAACGCCTCGTTGGAACTTGAAAATAACCAGGTTGGCCATATTCCTCCTCATCTCAACAAAGCGACGCCGAATTTCCATCTTGTTATGCCTGCCATGGAAGAGGGCGTTGAGTTCTGTAAAACAACACTTTCGGCGATGATTTTGAATTATCCACCGCCTACGATAGTGGGGTTAAATGAGAAGTTTGAATCGGCAGAAGACAAGGAGAAAGCTCGCTTGTCAGAGATACACAGATATCTGACTAGCGAAAAGCTAGTCAATGATGAAGATATGATGCTTATAGTTGATGGTAGAGATACTTGGTTCCAGCTGCCCAGCGACGTTCTCATTAGACAGTATCAGCATGTGTTGGAAGATGTCAATGCACGCTTGCTTCGACTTTACGGCGACCAGTTCAAGCAGACTATTGTGTTTGGCGCGACAAAAACCTGCGAGGAGGGTGTTACTTGCCAGCATATGCCAGAGCCCATGCTCCCATCGAATATTTACGGGCCTGACACGGGGAAAGAAACGAGGAAGACCCCAGCAAGATTTTTGGATTCTACCATGTTGATGGGCCCAGTGAAAGGCTTGAGGGCATTGTATCAGGAGGCTTTGCGTGTCATGGAAACGGGTGAGAGCAGAACTAGAACTGTTCAGTCTGTAATGTCTACCATCTTTGCCAGGCAAGAAATGGCACGCAACAAGCATCGGAAACAGTACAAAATTGCTCAAGCTACCAACATGTTTCTGAACTGGTTCGACAATTTTGCAGTGGCAGCGGCGCAAGTAAAAGAGGACATTGAGGGGGAACTTGCTCTTCAAGAAGATCATGAGTATGAGATGATGGTTGGACTTGACTACGCACATACCCTTTTCCAGCCCTTCGAAAACTGTGCCAAAAATGAGTTACTTCCGCTACTCCACGACGGGTCTGTCGATCTCTCCGAATATCACCACAAAGGTACTCCTACCCCACCTCTCACCATCCCCATGGCACTTCGCGATTCAATACCACCTTACTGGACACCCGATTTCTCGCATAACAACCCTTCACCCAATGAGAAAGCAGTCTACATTGATCGACTAGAGTATAATGAAGAGATCGATAAGCTTCGCGACCGCGATACCCCCTGGGAGTCTACAACTCTAGTCCAGAACACATACACCGGCACTATTCCTGCTCTATTTCGAGTCGACGACGATGAATCCGCGCAACTCCCAGGTCTTGCTACTGGAGACATTCACCCCTCACGTATACCTCTCTCCTCCAACATCTCCTGGGATTCATTTTGGTATGCCGGTTATGAACGTGCTCTGCTGCGCAATTACTTTCGCATTCCGCAGTCAACAGTCGGATATCACAATGTTGCAGTCGGAGGAGACCGCCTTTGGGACCAACGTGGAGGGCGAGGCGGCATCTGGACAGCTAAGGAGGGGTTGTGGTTACCATGGGGCGAGGTGGATGGCGTGTGCGGTTCACTCGCGCTACTTAAAGCGGTCTTTCCGGATGGCAAGGGCGTTTGGTTACATGAGGCAGAAGGAGAGCAGGGCGAGGAAGACCGGATCAAGGAGGAAAAGAAATATCTTGAAGCCGTCGAGAAGAAGGAAGCGGAGGAAAAGGAAGAGGAAAAGGCTGCGGCAGAGCGAGCTAAGCAAGAGGAAGCGCAGAGGCAAGAGGCGGAGCAGAAGGAGAAAGAAGAGCAAGAACGTCAGAGAATTCAAGAGGAGCAAGAGCGTGAAATGCTCGAGAGGGAGAGCCACGAAGAAGAGGAAAAGAAGGAGAAACTAAGGCTGGAGCAGGAAGAGTACGCCAGGGTGCTGGGCGACAAGCTGACCAAGTGGAAAGGGAAAATGGCGGAGTCTTACGAAGGGCATACATAGTTAGTTGATCTTGTTAGTTATTCACTCACATTCACATCTTGTTATTTAGAGTAATATGATTTTGAATTTCTTTCTGGATTGATTGCTTGGTTCCCACTCAAGGAAGACACGCGGACTCTTCTGCGGTCCTTCGTGTTTCCATGAGGTGCAGAAGGAAAAAACTAATTACAAAAACAAAAAACCCACGCACAAAACAAAACAAAACAAAAGAAGAAAAAATGGGAAACAAGTGAGCACTTCTGCGGCTCAAACTTGTTTCCCGGAAAGAAAGAAGCGAAACACGTGAGCACTTCTGCGGCTCGAACGTGTTGAGTATTAAAAAATTATAAAAAGAAAAAAGAAAACAAAAAAGAAAACAAAAAACCCACCAAAACAAAAAAACAAAAAAACAAAAACTCCAGAACTCCAAAACACCAAACAAACAAAACCAATCCAGAGATGCCCATTGGGCTCCAAATGCTTGTACCAAACCACCAGACCAGAGACCAAAATACCAAAGACAAACCGGGGATGACAACACTAGACACCCCAACATTCCTACCCAGTCCAACGACCCACACCCCTATACAACTCCGTGTGATCCTCTATCCGAAGATCAACGAGAGCCCCCCAAGGATCACCATGACACCGACGACGCAGGAAGGGAACCACAGAGTGGGCTGCGCGGTGTCACTGGCCGGCACCTTGGGGGGTGACGGAGCGCGAGGGAGGGCGGGGGCGGGAGGAGGAGTGGGCGCAGCAGGGACGGGAGGTCGAGGAGGTAGAGCAACCTCCTCTTCCACAGTCGAGTCCGCGACTAACCGGACCGACTTCCCTGCTGCACGGAATGCTGGTTCCAGTTCCAGCACAGAAGGCATATGACCCCCGAGGGGGCGACCTGGGCCGTAGATGCGGTGGCGCAGTTTGCCTACGTCAAACTTTGCCAGCCGCTTCTGGCACCGACCGACTTCCCGAGCCAGGAAGCTCAAAAACGGGCTCTCACGATCGAAGTACATGGGGCCCAAGTCGAATTCGGTCGCGAGGGTCTGGAAGGAGTCCCTCAACTCCTCCAGATGCTTGGCGGCGCGACCGACCTTGAACGACACGGGCATCCCATGGACGATGTGGGACTCGTCTGGCTCGGGAATGGTGTCGAGAGTGCACTGGGGCTGAGCCCAGAAGTCCCAGTAACACTCTTCATATGCCTTTGTGGCGACCTGCACCGCCGCGATTTGCGCGTCCAGCTCGGAGAGGACGGACTCGTCCGTCCACTCCTCCCCGTTACCGAGGGCTGCCTTGACGTTGACTGCCACATCCGCACTGGCCTCCAGAAGAGGACCATAGGGTGCGGAGCGGGCCGCCTCGTCCCAGGTGAGGAACGTTAGGAGGGCAACGAGGCGGTTCGCCAGAGGCAGCGAGCTGGGCGCCAGGCCCCGCAAGACGTGCTCGACCTTGCTAGGAAGCAGGTCGTAGTCATACGTCGGGGCCTGGTATCTCCCCCTTGACCGAAAAAGAGCCGCTGGGACGGTCTTGATCTGATTGAGGACGGCGTTGTAAGGGAACGGCCGCGGAGGAGAAACCAGGCCCGATGCGGGGGCGGCGGTTGCAGGAGGAACAGGAACCGATGGGGTGGAAGGGTACTCAGTCTGAGTCCCTATTGACGAGACAGCTGGAGCAGCAACAGTGGAGACCGGGGCGACAGGAGCGGACACAGCCAAGACACCGATAACACCAGTAAGGGCAGGCACCTCGGTTTGGGTGCTCTGGGAGTTGGAATCTGAGTGCGTCTGGGAGTTGGAATCTGCGGGCGTCTGATCTCGTGCCTTTTTGAGGGCTTTCTTGAGACTCTTCACTTTCTTGACGAGCTGTGTATTCTGGTCCATCATCTCCTGGCGTTCCTTCTGTGCATTCTCTGCGAGTGCGGCTAGCTCTTTTCCTTGTGCTATAAGAGTTTTCTGTTGGTCCTGCTCTTGTCGTGCTTTCTGAAGTAATTCCATTCGCTCGCGGTCACTTTCTTCGAGTAGGGCAGATTGCTTCTTGAGTGATTCTTCCACAAGGCGATTGTTCGCCTCGCTTGCTTCTAACTGCTGCTTCATCCTAGAAAGTTGTTCTTGTAGCTGAGCTTCGGTGTTTTGGTCTCGTTGGCTGTCGTCCAACTTTTGATTGAGAATCTGGACCTCTGCGGCAAGGCGGTCTCGTTCTCCCTCGCAATGGTTGGCCATTTCTTCTGCGTTAAGTGCCCGCTGCAGCAGCTGAGCTTGATCATTCTCCTTGCGATCGCTGTCGTTGATACGGGCAGTGAGCTCTTGGAGCTTCTGATCTAGGCGGCGACGTTCCATCTCGCTGTCGGCTAATTTTGCTTCAGCTTGCGATGTTTGTTGTTGTATATATGCTTCAGCTTCCTGCTTGAATGATGCCTTCTGCTGCTCGTGGATCTGACGCTGTTGCTCTAGCTCTTGCTCGTATTTGCTGTTCTGCTGTTGTGAAGCTTGCTCAAAACGCCGCTGTCGATCATCCAGCTCTGTCTCGTAGTTGTGGCGCTGCTGCAACAGCTCCTGTTCGTGTATAGAATTTTGCTCCTGAAGCGCTTGTCGGTGAGCAAGGTGCTGCTGCTGGATTTCTGATCCTTGATCTTGACGCTGTTCTAACCGCTTTTCCAGGTTCTGGCGATGCTGAATTTCTTCCTCGAGCTTGTTGCGGTGCTGCAGTAACTGTGTCTCGTAGGTTCCTCGAATCTCCATCACCTCAATCTCGTATTTGTCGCGCTGTTCCTGCATTATCTCCTCTTGATGGGCGCGTTCTTCGGCTATCTCGGCCTGCAGGACATCGAGACGAGCTTTAAGAATCAGTGCGCTCTCGTTGGGTTTGGGTGTGGGGATCGGGACTGGCGCGAAGGCTGGGGCTTTCTCCCCATCATCTTCCTGCATGCTGTCTTTGGACAACTCTTCGAGAAGTGCTTTTTCCAATTCGTCATCATCATTATCCTGGCGGGCTTTCTTGCCTTTTGGATCATGTTCTTGATCAACTTGCTCTATGGAGCGCTTCGGATTCGACGATGTAGAACTTTGATCTTGGCCAGATGATGGTGTGGGGGCTTGTCCGAATGGCGGCATTGGGCCTGGGTTGAATTGAGGTGTCGAGGAAAGCGTGGATTGAGGTTGTGAAATTGGACCTGAGCCAAACTGAGGATTGAAAGATAGGCCTGAACCAAATTGGGGTTGGAACGATGAACTTGGGCCAAATTGAGGTTGAAAAGATGAAGCTGAACTGAACTGAGGTGTAAAACTTGAACCAAACTGTGGAAGTTGCTGTGTCTGAGGCATCGAAAACTGAAAATTGGGAACCTTCTCGGATCCAGATGGTTTTGCTGAGGTCTTTTCCATAGTGGGTTCATTGGCACCGGCGAGATCGAGTAGCTCCTTGTCGAAGGCGCTCAGTTGCTTGGGCTTTCGCAGGGGCTTGATAGAACGTGAGGCTGGGAAAATGATCTCACTCTCTCTAGCCATACCTGGCTGCAGGCGAGCAGGGTCCATAGGGGGGTAGTCACCCAAGCACGTGGTCAGTCGGTTGATCCAGTGGTACGGAGCCTCCTTCTCGCTCCAGGTCTCCAAGTCACGGACCATTGCGTCGTGGTACTCGAGGTAGACTGACTCTGATTGCGGTCTCGTGAGTGCATCTTTCCAAAGTTTTGAAGCGAGCTTGTTTACGACGGTGTCGATTTCGTCCTCCTTTATGTACCAGTGCATAAAAACGGGCTCGTCTGCAGTCCTGGCCGCAACATGGATATTGCATTTAGTTACAAACCGCTTAAGCGCCTGCAGGCTAATACTCTTTGGAACGTTGGCCATGGCTGCTCATTTGCGATGTGTATAGACCGACGTCTTCCATAGGCAGGGTTTTTGGAAGCAGAGAAGAGCGCTGGTTAAGTGTTGTGGATAGAGAGTGAGATTTTGGGCGCCAAAGAAGGATGTCTATAAGAGGCAAAGTGTGTGGTAGGTAGGCAGCGGGATACCAGGAGTGATAAGACGGAGGGGTTTGGAGGGCTCAGGGAGTCGGTGATGAAGAACACTGCTGTAGATGACGCCGTGGGGAGACAGTGGCAGGTCGGCCATCCAAAGAAGGAGGTGCCTAGGACTCAAAGTCTGTCCTGGATTGGCGGCGGGGTTACAGGCGTGATAGGAGGAGGTGGATAGCTCAAAGCGATGGAGATATAGAAAGTTGGTTATGAAGCGACGCCTTGAGTAGACAGTGGCGGGCCGGGCGTCCAAAGCTGGATTGGTTGTGAGACGCAGGGCGTGTCGTGGGAAGGCAGTGGGCTTTTAGGCGTGAAAAGAAAGAGGAGCTGGATGGCTCAATGGGTTGGGAGTAAGAAAGATGCTTATGCAGCAAGATCGTCGTTGGAAAGGTTGTGGATATGAGAGTATGAAAAGGTTGTGATGGGTAGGTTGGGGAGAGCGAGGCAGGAAAGAAGGCAACTTATAGAGTAGATGCGGCGCCAAGAGAAAATTTTGCTATTGTGCTTAGAGGGCGGTGGGATAAGTGAGAGAGGCAGGCGCGGCGAGGTTGGTGAACGGGTGTAAACAATGCACTCAAGCTCGTCTTGGCAGCAACCCGGCGGCATTGACTCATAGAGTCACTGGCCGTTTGCCTTTTGACGTCCTTCACTGGCTATTGAGTCTACTCTGCAGCTAGTGAACCAGTATTCACCAGCGATATCGGGCAAGTGGCAGGGTTGAAGCAGTGGCCCGTGGTGAGGCAGGCAGATGGCGCGATCAAGGCCGTTTGCTGGTTGCTTAGTTGGTGGAGAATAGCAGTCTAGGCCGTGAGAGCTAGCAGTGAACAAACTAACATGGTTGTGGAAAGAAGATAGGGACGGTGAGAGTGAGAGGTTGTGGCGGTGGAGCTATTTCACCGCCACGGCCGTGTTGTTTTCAGCAGAAGATGATATATACCGTCGCCAAGCCACGGCATCGACATGGAAGTTAGCATGACTACTTGCTCAACACGTGTTTGAGCTACGTGTCACAGAGTGTACGTTGTAAAACCTGTACTATAAGTACATGTCACACACCAAGTACCTTGAAGCAAATCCTAGTCGAAGCCCTTTGTGGTGGCATTCGAGCTATTTAAAATCTCATTTATATCTCTCTCCATAGAAAATAGTATAGCCAGGTCTGGTCGCAAAAAGCAATTAAAGTAGCATCGGATGTTGGAAATAACTTCTACAACATCGTACATTGTGAATGTATTTGAACAACCATGAGCTATCCAACTCGACTCTTCAACATGAAGAACCGTACTCTATGTGATTGATTATGGAGGCGTTTTGTAATATAGATAGCAAGCCGTAATTTGACCTTGGTCTGATTATTCGTGGTCTAGGTTAGGATGTATGGTGGAAGTTCCATTTACAGCACTTGAGTTTGTATACAATGTTGTCTTTGACATCAATTATTCATTGTGAAAAGGAATTGATATAAACAGTACCGTTTCATGATGAAAACACAGGTTCATATCACAAGCTATAAATAACGAAACCAATTGATTTCTCTTGATTGAGACAGTATATTCATATAAAACAGTCCCGTAAAGGTGCTATTCATCAAGCTTTGATACCCGGAGTTTTATGCGCATGCTCCTCATGTAGTAGTAAAGTCATCCAATATTCCCAAAAGTTCATGTCATCCTACTTAAATCAATACCTCTCCAAGATTGCCACCTTAATCCAGTCATGCTGTCTCACTTAGATGCCGGCTCCTTACTGGCGCGTAATAGCTATGAAACATCGATTCTGCATTCATCGCATTTCCTAGCATAACTATCAATAGAGATCTCGAAACAGCCCGAGAAGCATAACTCTCTATATCCGCGAAGCCGCCCATTGAGGCAGACATGAGAGATCCATTCAGTGCGCTTTCAGATTGTTCGAGACGATAAAAGCGGAAATAACATTCAGAATGGAAAGCTCTTGAGCAGGGGCAACATCAGAACTCGTACTTTCGGAGTTTATATCCCACTATTTGAGATTCAATTCGTTAGGTCATTTATTCCTATACACTAAATAGATCTCAAAAAGAACCAATTAGATATGGGTAGCTTGCTTACTATTGATATCGATTGAGAGTGATAGAATATATGTCTTATTGATACATATTATCATTCTCATCTATTATAAACCAGGTAACGCCAACGAACTCCCCGCACGATAAATTCTTTGTGCATCATTGCTTAATAAATCTGTTGAAAAAACAGAACGAAAGTTCTCAAGGCGTCAACCAATTGATGCTAACGTATATTGATGTCAAGTTATCATTAGTGATCAATATCATTGTATTTGCATGTAGCCTGAGAGTAAGTCCCGCGAAGTGTCGATTTGTACATGCGCCAAAGTTCACTGGCTCTACACATACAACAATAGCAGCATCATCATTTCTTTAAATAATCTCTTTTTACGCTCTGTGATATTAGTGCGATGGGGATAGCCTGAAGTGAATGGATGACCGTGAATGAGGTGAGGTCGGAACAAAGATGATCCGTGAGGTTCTGACACATGACCCTACCGTTCCCTTCAATGTTTGCTCCAGCTGATATGCACATATACATGTATGCATGCACATGTGGACATAAAGTCGATTAATGTTCTTCACCTGTCTGCAGGAAAAAATCTAGAATACTTTTACTCCCCTTGCGACGATAAAAGTCAGCACACAGGTACGATTTTTCTAATCACATATTTTGTATCAACGATTGAATGATCATTTGTCATTCATTGAATGTCTGACTTTCACCACATAGATTGACGTATCATTCGTTCAAGTAATTGATATGTTGAAAGGCCATCTGCCGGTTCCTTCAAGCATCGAACTAGGGAAACATATCAATGAAATTCGCATTTACTAATCTGAGAGAGAGAGGGGGGAAAATTACCATGTCGTCATAGATAGCGTCTATAATCGTCTAGCATCCTTCAACGCTTGCGTCGTCGAAGGTTCGACTACTCGCTTCTTCCGCCTACCTCCCCATCCGCGGCTGTTTCCTCGCATTCGTGCCTAAACGGCTAATATAAACTTTCCCCCCACAGAACCCCCGCCTCCTCTCACCCACTCTTCCTCCACACATCTAGATTCTCTTTGTCGTAGCGATCATCTAGTGCCGATGAGAAAAGTGACCATGCGGGCCAATCTGCTTGCATATCTTCGTCCATGCCCCTGCCGAGACATCCCGGGACAAGTAGACTGAAAAGGCTTGTCTGCAAACCCAGCAAAGCTACTTACGCTTGCAGCTTCTGTAGCCCGGCTACTGGACCTGTAAATGAACTAGACCGTTCGTGAATTGAAGAATGATTTCCGGGTCAACGGGACAGACGGTGGCGATATGATGTGTATATAACTACACGTGCGCGCGCGCGGTAATACCCAAAGCTACTTGTTTGCGTCTTCTACGAAACAATTGAAGAAGACAATTGAGTGCTAGCTGAGCATTAATCTCTTGCTGCACGCACATTTAGGACATGGCACGTTCATCACATGTGCGACTGGCCTTTGTGGTTGGACTCCTCAGCGCCGTTGCCCAAACATCGCCTCTGTATCCCCGGGCCAATGTCTCCGTTTCGAATGCAGATACTTCGTTGACACTCGTATACCAGAACAATTTGAATGCCTCGGATGATGTAAACCACATTGGCGCGCTGATTCTCGACGGCGTCTCTGGGTACAGTGCTGCCGCTGCGGCGTGTGCGTCTGTCAACGAGCGACTGCTGCCTCGATCGACACTGGTGAATCACGAAGAAGACTTTGCGCACTCGTTGGCATACCAGAGCTACGCGGGATACTTTTCCGAGAAAGATGGATTTTACGTGGACGGTGGAATCTTTACGAAGAAAGGAGGGTACCGGCCTTCATCTCCATCGTCGCAAGCACTGCCCGTGCTATGTACGCAGTCCGCGAACAATGGATCATCGAGTGCCATCCCCGTCAATGGAAGCTATGTCACCGTAGCCTCCGGCGACAACATCTTCGTGGGCTACCGGAACAAGAAATCGTTTCGCTTTTTGGGAATCCCGTATGCAGACACTCCGTCACGCTGGCAGTACTCGTCCTTGTACTCGGGAACGGGGCAGACGATTCAGGCTTTGGCTTACGGATCCCAATGCGCCCAGGGAAGCTCCGGTAGCGAGGATTGCCTCTTCCTAAACATCCAGACGCCGTATATACCCAAAGCCGGCTCGAGTAAGAACCTGCGGCCGGTCTTGTTCTGGATACACGGCGGTGGGTTCACAGGCGGTGCAGGGGCAGACTCGGTGTCAGACGGCGGCAATCTCGCCAGCAAGGAAGATCTTGTCGTGGTGTCCATCAACTACCGGCTCTCTACTCTCGGATTTCTCGCCATTCCCGGAACCAACATCACAGGCAACTACGGCATCGCGGATCAGATCGTGGCGCTGGACTGGGTGCTAGCCAACATTGCCTCCTTTGGCGGAGATGCGTCGCAAATCACCATCGTGGGCGAGTCAGCGGGAGCCGGCAGCGTACGGGCACTCCTGGGCTCCCCAAAAGCCATTGGCAAATTCCAAGGTGCGGTCGCGCTGTCAAACCTGGGCGGCGGAGTGACGCTGGGCCTCAACGGCGACTACGGCACCACGTACTCCTCCTACTACACCATCAACCAGTCCTACACGGTAGCCGGACCACAAATCTTCACCGCAGCCAACTGTGCCAACAACGACCTTTCCTGCCTCGCCAACGTCCCCGCGCTCCAACTCGTCTCCCTCCCCACCGTCGCCCGCTACGTAGTTCAAGACGGCACCTACGTAAACACCCCCAATCTCGTCCTCACACCCTCCAAAAACACCCCCAACCCCAAAACCGCCCACGTCCCTGTCATCTTCGGCGTCACCGCCAACGACGGCGCCTCCTTCTCCAACTTCCCACCACCCAACACAACCACCCACGCCTCCGGCCTCCAATACGCCCTCGGCATCAACTCGACCTGGGCCACCGCCATCATCGCCTCCGGCCTCTTCCCCTACGCCAACAACACAAACAACCTAACCCTCGACTCCTTCAACGTAAGCCAACGCATCGCCACCGACAAAACCTTCCGCTGCATCGACCAATCCACCGTCTACTCAGGCATCGCCTCCTCCGCCTTCCCCCGCGCCTACACGTACGAATTCACCCGCACCGTCGGCGGCTACGACCCCAACCACCTCGGCGGCCCCGCCAACAACGACCCCTCAAACCCGTACTTCCGCCTCCACGGCGCCGATCTGCCCTGGGTGTTTGGCAACCTCGCCGCGCGCGACACGCGCGCGCCTCAGGATCTGTGGAGTGTACAGCTCGTGTCAAGTTACTTTGCGAGTTTTGTGCGGAGCGGGGATCCGAATCCGAGGGTGGGATTGTTGGAGGTGAGGGGGTATAAGAGGGTGAAGGAAGGTATAGAGAGATCGGGAAAGTGGACGGAGGTGAAGGCGGATCAGGAGCGTTCTGAGGTGAGGTTGTTGGATTGGCCCGGGGGCAGGAGTACGTGGATTGATAGGGAGCAGTGTGAGTGGTTGGGGTATGGGTTGGATTATTATTTGAAGGGGGGGGTGTAGGGTTTGGGTATATGTAGCTTTTGTTGTTTGTTGTAGATATATGGAGGATTGCGGTGAGAGGAAGTAGAAAATACATGGCTGATTGATGTTTGATATGCACATGTACGAGACTACAAAACAACGCAATACACACACCGATATCAATATCAATACATAAGAATAACAGTACCTCTATGACTTTCACTGCAAGACTCACTCCCTCCCTCCCTCCCCTCTCACACTCTCTCACATATCCGCAACATAAGAAACTCTTTAATACTCTACCACCAGCCCCTAAAAAACCCAAAAACGTAGGTCACGTTACGTTACGATACCAAATTCAGGTTCAAGGTAATATAAGGGGATTTGTAGGTCCTTAGTACGGCACTTGTTGAGTAGGATGACGTGCGACTAAGTGAGTGGGAGGGGTTTAGATGGGGACCTAAGAAGGTTGGGTTGGGTTGTTTGTGTGTGTGCGTGTGTATCTACATCAATGATAGTTAAACATTTATATCGATAGATTCTATCCTTCCTGTCTCTGTCGCACATACGGTGGTGATTTAGAGAGCACTCGATGGTGGTAAAGCTGTCATCATATATAATAACAACGTTTGAATATAAGAGTGGAATTTGGTGAAAGTAAATTAGGTCGGACTTTGAATGCTGTCTATAGTGCATTTCTTCTCTTTTCTATTGACTACCTACATGAACATCCGTGCCCAGATGAAAGAGAGAAAAAAAAAAGAATATTCAGAAATGTGTGGATATATTTCCAGATTGAAAACGTATGAGAATGCTACGATCTATTTCAGTGTTTGTTTGCGCGGACGTGGAGTAAGGTATATGGACGTAATTAGTATGGGTCGTTAAATGGGTACCAGACAAGCTCCTCGCTAATGCTATAGAAATGATTCATGAAAAAAGAAACAAGAAAGCGTTGGGAGGGAGGGGGGTATGTATGGGTATCTCTCTGTGAACGCACACGAAAGATGAAAGAACCTCATGCAACTCGATCCGATTCCTCGTGGAACAAAAGTCCAGTTCGTTCACCGTACTGCTGGCTGGCTCTTCTCAAGAGCATCCTCCCCTCGCGCCGCTCCCGCCATTCCTGCAGTCCGGTGGCAGCTCTCGAGCCCAAATGCCAGACCAGACCCGCCACGAAGCCAACGCCGTCGTTTCTGAAAGCAAGC
This sequence comes from Periconia sp. R9002, assembly GCA_023627715.1. Lineage (NCBI taxonomy): Eukaryota > Fungi > Ascomycota > Dothideomycetes > Pleosporales > Periconiaceae > Periconia > Periconia sp. R9002. The sequence continues at coordinate 57,611 of JAMAHW010000086.1, forward strand.
AAGGTGGCCACCGTGACCAGCATAATGGTCCACCTCTCCTTCTTTTCTTCCTCGCTGAGCTGCTTCACTCTCTTGCCGTCCCAGCCGTTTTCGTCTAGGACGCGCAGGTCTCTAGCATCCGTGTTGATGCTTTCGCCGACCTTTGCCAGCTCGATGCCTGCAGCGAGCACGAGGACCCCGAGGAGGGATTTGGGGATACCGGAGAGGACGGACACGATAGGGTCGGAATGGAACAGTGCGACGAGGCCGAGGATGAGTTTGGCGGATCCAAGTGCGATGATGCTGGCACCGCTGCGAGCGCCGAATCGAAACTGGCCTGCAAGCCCTCCGCTCCCATGACAAACGGGCATCGCACCGAACCAACACGCGACCAAGTTGATGGCGGATACGGAGAGTCCTAGCTCGGTGACTGAAGGTGAAGGGGGATATGGCGGTGAGGGAAGTAGGTCCGAAGCAAGCGCCGATGCGGCAATGACCGAGTTCAGGATCGTCAACGGTAGCTGTCCCAAAGAAGCTGTTGTTGTAGCCTTCCAGAAATCTTGACCCGACGGGTGGACAATTGGAATGGCAGCACCCGCCGAGCCCGAAGGCGAGTCCCTCTCAGGAGAGACCAACGAAAAGATTATCCCAACGGTGAAAATGATGATGGCATAGGGCATTCTTGGGAAATACGAGGTGCACAGCAGGAGCACGGCGGCAGCGATGGCCCAGAGGAGGTTGTCTCCCCACCAAGGACCGGTCCAGGTGAGCGGTGCAAGCATCTTGGAGCCAGCACTGAGACACAGCGACAGGCCGGCCCCCACCTGGATGCCTTTGACTACGGGAATGGGCGTGATTCCATTCATCTTGTGAAGTAAGCCAGTCACGCTGAAGACACCGACACAGGCTGCCACCACGATGCCAGCAGCGACATTCTCTTCGACGGTGAATTTCCTTGCTATTGCTACAGCAGCTATCGCTTTCATAGGCTGTACAGGGAGAGGAATACCGAAGACGAGGCCTGTTAGAATATTGGCAGCGCCGGTGAAGAGCAGTGTCGATGTCAGAGATATCGAGTGTGTGATCACGAGAGCGGTCATGAGGGGTAGGAGTGTTCCCAAGTCACCCAGAGAACCGGAAAGTTCCGGGATGGGAGACGAGGTGATGGTATCGACATTATGCCCGTGAGTTCTTCGTAGACGCGGAATGGGATTTCCAACAGGCGACAACATGGTGAAGGATGGAGATGTGGTAGGACCGAAGTGGAGAGAGGTCAGTGACTAGTGCACGGGCAGGGATATGCGTGGATTTATAGTCATGAGGCTGCCAGCGAAAAGGTGGGATGAAAAGTGCGTCACAGCAGCGGTACACGTGAAGATAGGGGGCATGTGAAACGGTGTATGATCATCCTGATACCGGCAAATGCCTGCGGAGAGAGACTTTAAGTAAAAAGAATATCTGTCTGTGGATATATACACGTATGAAAATATGGAGAGGACGAATGATGAAGAAAAGGCACACACACACAAGTGCATTGCAACAGCGCTACATCTGTACGCCTGCAGCCACATTAACTCTCGAGATAGCTTCAACTATTCGTAAAATGGTTACAAACCCATAGCAGTCACTAAAGCGTAACATCCATCATCCATGGACATCAAGCCAAAGCTCAGCCGCCGAGTGAGGGGGCGTGTTTGCCACATGGCACGGCTGCCTTCGACGGTTTTCCCTTTTTATTCCCACATCGGGCAGTTTCGCTTCCCCTCGGACAAGGGAGGGCTTGCTATGATCATAATACACCAGAAATAAACGTAATAATTCATAGCTTACCATCTGGTGCACGCGTTTTTTCTTTGATTCAATATATGTGTATTATGTATGTAGTCTGATAGCTAGACAATGAATATACCAATCTATAGATAAGCCGGAGTCACACATCGGAAAGAATGCCAAACAAAAAGACAAGTCTAAACGCTCCCAAACAGGAATATAGCAATAGCAACAGCGTTGCTCCATCCGTACCGTCATATACTAGGTTGATGTAGACACCATATACAAAACTCCGACCAATGATGATATCCAACATTTCACCTCGCCGTGCCATCTCTTGCATATGCTAGTTGCTATGCGGCCCTAGCGCTTGGGATCGTCTTGCTCTCGTCGCCGCCTCTTCTCCTCACTTCGACGCCCTCGACTTCCAAATGTTTGCCCGTTGCGCCCGCCACCTTGGCTGCACTTATGTAATCGCTGCCTTTCTCCGAGGCGTACGGCGTCGGTGGTGGTGTGTTGACGGCAGTACCTTCCACGAGCACCTTCTCCTTGTCCGTCAACTTGTCAAGCGCCTTCTTTGCCTCCTCGGGCTTGGAAGCTTGTTGGGGCTTGCGGGTGCCGAGTGGAGGGTCGAAGCGCTTGCGGATCGTCTCGATCATCTTGCTGAACCAGTACCAGTTGAGGCTGTTGAGCGTGAGGTTGCTGGCAAGGTAGCAGCCTGCGAGCCAGAGCGGGACCGTCTGACCGTTGGCAAATTGCATAGTGCCGCTTGGGTCTGCAGCCTTGCTTGTCAAGACGGAGTCTCCAGCGACGACGGCGCGGTACACGTCGTAGAAGACGCGCACGGATTGGTAGGAGCCCCAGCCCAGCCGGCAGCCAGCGAAGGTGCACAGCAGGAGAATGCCATTGTAGAGCTGCAGGTTAGATCCCGTCATGTTGAGTTTGTCGCAGAACCAATGGACGTTGAGGAAGGGAGACGATAGCTCGTACAGGATGAACGTTGGGGCATAGAAGTTGACAAAGGGGCGCTGGAGATTTGTTAGCAGGAGAATGGCGCGAAGGGTGGGAAAATGAGGGGTAGACTCACGAATCCAAGAGAGAAGACGAACAGAGCAGACACAGCGTGGGCCAGCATCCCCAATCCAAAAACGCTCAGATTCTGCAGGGTGATGACGAGATCCCAGACGAAATAGCCGCCTGCAAAGGCCTGGATCAAACCTCCAGCGCCCGTGTATCCGTAGACTCTTTCGGTCCAGTCCATATCCTTCCTTACGCCATCCTTTTGCATGACCCACAGAGCCAGCGCGCAGATGAGGGTGCTCTGGGACAGCGAGACGATGTGGACATTCCAGCTGAGACGGGTTTTTGTGCTGAAGTTTGCGTAGGTGGTAGGGATCAGGAGGTTGGATATGAAAGGGGCGAACCACTGGTGGATGCCATAGTAGAGGCCAAAGGCGAAAAGGACCTCGTGGGCGTGGAGAGGGAGTGTCTGGAGAGACAAATAATCGGCGACGTGCTGGACGTTCTTGGTGAACCAGGCGGGCGGGGCTATGGGGAAGGGGTCGTGCATGTTTGGCTGCTGTTCAAGACGAGGGGTAAGTGATGGAGGGGGAGGTGGAGGAGAGACGGGTGATGTGGGCAAAGAAGAGCGGTGGGGATGGTCGGTCAATTAGTACATGTATGTAGTCTTTGGCGGTGGGTGAGGAAAAGACTGGCGCAACAGCAGGTCCCAGCGCCAATGCAAGGTGGCCGAGGAGGGAGGTATATATATCACAAGAGTCGCAATGGATGAGGCGCGGCGGCCAGGCAGATGCGGAGGAGGTCTGATCAGCTCCGCAAAACGACCCAGAAGGAAGCGAGCAGAGTGCCCAGCGATGATGTCTTGGTCTCACTGCAGTACGCACGGCATTAAATGGGGGCTGTTATTGGCCATGATTCTACAACACAACAACCATCCAAATGTTATTGTGTTGGACTCTACGTGCAGACTTGCAGCCATCATCCGACAACCTGCTGTCTAAGACAGCCCTCAGGCTGCATAGCAACAGCGAAGGTCATTACGACTAGGTAGGGCGTCGGCTGGTTGACGTTGCCATCGTCGTCATGTCATGCTGGTCATGCACGGGACGAGACGAGACGAGACGAGACGAGGCGGCAAGACCCTTGGATTTCCATCTTCGCTTCGCGGACCCGCACCGCCACACCGCTGTGGCGTAGACCCAGCTTTCTCCACTTCCTCCAAATGGTCCCATTTCTCTGTTTACTGTACACGTCAATCATCGGAGAAAACTCTCGCCAGGTCGCATGTCTGCATCATGCACCAATTGAGATGGACATGCTCGGCATGCCGCACCTCTCAACGCAAACCCCCCTCCCTTCCGTTTCCTCGCCGCGCCTATAGTGCTCGACCCGCCTTCGCACCCAAGCCTTCCATCGACATCAAGCACATCCGCCAGAACCCCGGTCTCTACCAACAGAACAGCATCGACAGAAATTACGCCCAACAGAGTGAAGCGCCCTGGAAAATCATTAAACTCCACCAAGAATGGCTGGCGCTGCAGCAAAACGCCCGCCATCTCCGAGAAAGGAACAACCATCTGCGCGGGAAGCTGGCCAAAGCAAGCTCAAAGCCTAGTCCCGACGACAATGGCCAGACGAGAGCTGTCATGATTGATGAGGCCAAGGCATTGAAGGCCGAGCTGGCTATCATCGAAGAGAAGGAAGCCCAGCTGCAGGACGAGATTGACCAGCTCGCCGAATCTCAGCCGAATCTGAGCAGTACGCACACGCCCGTTGGCACCGAACCCCAAGTCATAGAATACATCAACGAACACCCGGATGCAGAGCCGTCTAGCTCCGATCGAGTATGGAGATCGCACGTGCACATTGGTTCGGAGCTTGGGCTGTTGGACTTCACGGGCTCGGCGCAAACTTCAGGATGGGGGTGGTACTTCTTGGTGGGCGAGGCAGCCATGCTGGAGCAAGCATTGGTGCAGTACGCACTCAGCGTAGCCAGGAAGCGCGGATGGAAAGTGGTTTCACCCCCTTCGTTGGTGTATTCACACATTGCGTCGGCCTGCGGATTCAAGCCCAGGGATCAGAACGGCGAGCAGCAAATCTATGCGATTGAACAGCTGGAAAAAGACAAGGCGAAACCGCAGCTGGCATTGGCTGGCACGGCAGAGATTCCTCTTGCAGGCATGAAGGCAAACCACACTTTTGAAGACGTGGATCTACCTCTCAAGACTGTCGGGGTGTCGAGGTGTTACCGTGCAGAAGCTGGGGCGCGTGGGATTGACACCAAAGGTCTGTATCGCGTGCACGAGTTCACAAAAGTGGAGATGTTTGCATGGACCTTGCCAGACAACGTGGACAGCGAGCACTTCACCGCACCAGCCAGCTCCAGTTCCGAGGCCATCTTCGAAGAGATGCTTTCCATCCAGAAGGAAATCTTGCAAGCGCTCGGCCTACACTGTCGCGTGCTGGAAATGCCGACGACGGATCTTGGGGCCAGCGCGACAAGGAAGCGCGACATGGAAGCATTCTTCCCATCGCGACGCGAAAAGGACGAAGGGTGGGGCGAGGTCACGTCAACGTCAATGTGCACCGACTACCAAACGCGGCGTCTCCACACGCGGGTGCGCCTGGGGAAAGCGGGCGGAAAGCTCGAGTTCCCGTACACGCTCAACGGCACTGCGCTGGCGGCTCCCCGTGTGATTGCGGCAATTCTGGAGAACAACTGGAACGAGCGGGACTACAGTGTCACGATTCCCGAGGTGCTGCGGCCGTTCATGGGAGGGTTGGAGAAGGTGCAGGGGCAGAAGATGCACGGGACGGGGAACTACTAGGTTGAAAAGGATCAACGTATGACGATTGTACAGGTATGCATACCAGACTGCAAGATATGGATGGTTCGTTCAGATGGTTCCGGCACGTCATGTATATGTATTGATACTATGTAAAAATGTTGTATATAGCAAAAGTCCAAGATGATATTGTATTTTGATGCATTCTCATACACGAAACTACCTTTCTCCAGCAGCAGAGAGTCCATCCCATGTCCAGCTGGGAAGTGTCAAAAACCCACAAGGCTGGTCCAATCGGGGCGTTGCCACTATATCGGTATGCAGAGTGGCTGACGGGCTTGGCTCGGATATGGCCGGTTATTGGTGTCGATGATGCTACCGGCAATGCAGGAGTAGTCAAAAATGAAGCTCCCATGTCGATAGGATAGGATAGGATGGGATGGGATGGGATATGCAGATACTAGCAGTTACTAGACAGATTCAAGTGAACCCACTCGCCACAGCCACTGCTCGTCCCGTCCTGTGATGGTCTTGAAACCGGCCTGCCCTGTCTTCCAACTCCACACGCTATCATTCATTGTACACTGTACTGTACACCCTCCAACCCTCTTCCCTCTCAACCCCTTTTCTCTGTTCTGTTCTGTTCTGTTCTGTTCGACTCTGCTTTGCTCTGCGCTGCCCTGTCCAACCTCGTTCGCTCCTGTGGTTGACGGCCAGGTAGATCGGTTTCAGCCGAGGCGCGGGGTGGGTGAATGCACGGCTTTGGTTTCCAACACTACTGGCCTTAGCTACCCACCTACATACCCACTCTACCACACTACATCACGCTACTGTCTCTGCTTGCAACGGCATTACAACTACCTACCTAAACAACAACAACCCGCTTCCTCCGCCTCTCCTCCCCGTCTTCCCTCCCAACTCGCAAAGTCTTCCCACTCCCAACTCGCCTCCCACGTGCGCTGCAAGAGCTGGGAACAGTACATACACAACAGTCAAGGCCAACAACACAATCGCGCATGGTTTCCTACCCCGACTCGCAAGGCGCAGAGCGCTCGCTCGCCATCCGTCGCCCGCCCTCCGTCACCTCTCATTCCTCTCGTGCCTCTACAGTCCGAAGACATCGCCCGCACCGCTCGCACTTCGGCGGCACGTCCTACCAGCCACAAAACGAGTTCCCCATCTTCACCCACACGGGCGATGTCCAGATCCTCATCGCAAACGGACGCAGGGAGCAGACGTATCTGCTGCATAAATTGATCCTGGCACAATGCTCCGGTTTCTTCGAAGCGGGTCTGAGCGAAGAGTGGGCAAATGCCGGCGAGGGGGGCTCGCAACCCTCCAATTCGGCCCTCGCACGACTGCCGCCCGGTGCGCCGCAACATCAAGAGAAGCAGCGATGGAAATATGAGCTGGATTGGGGCCACGAAGACGATATACCCATGCTGGTGCAAAAGGTAAACAATGAACACGTGCAACCATGTAGGCAGTCCGACGTTAACAAGGAGCAGAAGACTCAGACCTCCATGTTCGGCGGCGACGCATTACAACCAGCCCAACCACCACCACCCCGTAACAAACCCCCAACCCCGCAAGCAGGCTTCTTTCGCAGCATGGCCAATTTCTCGTCGCTCCACGTTCCCGCTCCCCAGAACGATCCAGACGAAGACACGTTTCGCGATTACGACAACCTCTTCCGTGTATTCTACAACTACCCCCCAGCATTAGACCCCATCAACATCGCCAACGCCTACGTCGAGTGTAAATCATTGCTCCAGCTCGCAGACATGTACGACGCCCTCGAAGTCATTGGCCCGCGCGTGGACCACCATCTCCTACGCTTCCAAGGCCGACTCTGGAAGCAAATCGCAAAGTACCCTCCCAGCTACCTCAAACTCGGCTACATGGCACGCAGCAAGGCCATCTTCTCCGAAGCCATGGTGCACGTCGTCGGGCAGTGGCCGCAGGGCATCAACCAACTGCGCGGGCAAATCCCCACCCCGGTCATTGAGCTCATCGAAGACAAAGTCGACGAGCTCGAGGAGCTCAAGGCCAAGATCGAAGTCAAGCTCTTCCGCCTCACCCTCACCACCTCGCGCGGCGAGCGCGTGACCCCGTCCAACAATTGGCTCGAATGGATGGCCGTGTCTCTCTTCCGTCAGTGGCTCGCCGAAAACACGACCCCGCCCCCAACCCCCATCCTCAAGTCCCCCCGCAACGGCGGAGACGCCGTATCCTCCACTTTGCCACCATCCCCTCCACCCTTCAACACCGGCCGCATCTTCCGCCTCCTCGGCCAACCCGCAGGCGGCCCATCATCGTACCTCGGCCACGACGAGTGCAAGCGCTTCCTCAAACTCAGCCCAGACCTTTACAACCGCGACAACCTCAAGCGCTTCGAGCGCCGCGTCGAGGAGGTCAAGAACAAGGCCCGGGAGCTGGTCAAGCCGCTCATGCGGAATTTCCTCGAGCTGGATCTGAGAGAGGGCGGGCTGCCGTATTTGACGTGCACGAAGGTCGAGCCGGAGGAGTTTCCCTGGGATGAGTGAGTTAGTTGCATGTGGTTGGGAAGGTTTTTACTACAGCCTTGCTACTCTACTGTTTTGGGATGTCATGGGATATTATGATGTTTTGGTTTTTCGTTTGGTTTTGTTGGTTTGTTTGATATTGAGATGATACCCTGGGTCAACGCAGTCTTCTTTTTTTGTTTCATTTACGGGGGTTTTGGAGAGATCTAATCATTTTCTTATTATACTCATATGTATATGGCGTCATTTTGTCGATGTCGTAGGTAGAAAGAGAAGCACAGAGTAGGTAAAGAGTTCACGACAGGAACTACATAGGTAGATAAATGCCGCGCGTCGAGTGAAGAGACGTTTGAAATGGAGACGAAAAGCATTCGTTTGGGCGCTGGTCGCTTTCTTTTTTGCACTTTTTTGTTTGTTTGGTAAATTTGTGTGGGTGGAGAGTGTGTGTATGTATGTAGATGGGGGTATGTGTGATTACCTACATATATGTGTAAACATACGTATCAACAATACATATGTACATACTTAAGTACATTCATAACCTCCCTAGAGTATCTATGTTATCCTTACATGTATCCCATCGAAGTATGTACGTATCTCAGTATCTATATCGTGTATGTTTGCTGTGTTTCCATTTTACCTCCCTTGTATACTGTGTTATCCGCACACCTAGCTAACGGTACTAATAAATCTATTCCCCCTTGTGTACGGATTTAAGTTGTAGACTTGTGTAGTGAGACGTGAGGAGTGGGTGGTCGAAGCTGAGAACTTGAGTTTGGCTGTTGTTTTGGTTAATATTGTTGTTGTTAGCGTTGTTGTTGCGATGGTTGGGATTTGATTGGGCATGTTTTTGTTGTATGGGGTGGGGGTTTTTTTTTGTTTCAACTATTAGGAGGTGTTATCCTCGGACAAAAATAAGATCTAAAAGTAAGAACCTAGAAAAGGCGGACTACCTTTTGATACTTATATTACTAATAAAAAGTCAAGGGCGTTATATAAGACTGACGGTCGTTGTCGTCGTCGTCCTAGGTGACCAGACTAGTCTGTCCATATGATGACGTCCACGACGTTGTTGTATGTATGTAATTTTTGATGAGCTTTTGATGATGGGCTTAAGAGGTGGTAAGTACATGTATCGGTGTATTTTTTTCTTTCTTTTTTTCAGTTGAACATTGGGGAGGATGGAAGTAAGAATTTAAAAAAGACGGACTATAAATGGTATCGGTGTATGTATGTATCCGACAAATTGTTTATTCGAGTGGCCTTTGATAACCGTCCAGATGGTATAGTTGGAATTCGCGTGTTCACATGATTCCGCATCAACGTCGCGTCAGCTCCAGCAGCGTGCACGCGTCTGTCACACAACGGACCTCCACATCAGGTATGGCAAATCATCCAATGTTTGTGCACAACACCAGTGTTTACAGAGATATGCGGCATCTTGGCGGTCAGGGCAAACTTCAGTCCAGCAAACTTCACTGTTAATACATCTGCCTAAGTAATTAACTCTTTGCCCAAGCTCATTCTTTCTCCAATAAAGTTTAAACATAATGGCTTACTGCCGCCGTTGCGACCGAACGTTCAACAGCTTTCGAGCAAGAACCCAACACTACGAAAATTCATCTCATCACTACTTCTGCGAAGTCTGTGAGTTCGACGGCTTCTCCCGTGATGAGCTGGTACAGCACCACCGCAGCACGCGTCATCGAATCATGTGCGACGGTTGTAGCGATGGCGGGTGGTGGGTACCGCATAGCCAAGAGTATGAGGACCACCTGAGGCTCGACAATGTGTGCACGACATGCGAGCGTCACTTCGATAGCCCCAATAATCTACGACATGTAAGCTTTCCCATATTCAAAACCTTCCAATTCCTCCCCTCCTTCACCCCTCGCCCTAACACTCCACAGCACAAACTAGTCCACCTATCCCCCTCCATCGAATGCTACGGCTGCACACGCTCCTTCACCACATACGCAGGCATGATAATCCACCTCGAGTCCGGCGCCTGCGAATCCGGCATCGACATGCAGGACCTGAACCAATCCGCCGCCATGTGCTACCAATGGCGCAAGCTCGTGCAGGAGGAGTATCGCGACGACATGCTCGATGGTTACGATTTGAGGCTCGAGTATGGCGATACGGTGTTTCCGTTCATATGCCCGGAATGCGGCGTGGTGTTTTCGAGGCTGTCGGGGTTGTTCCAGCATGTCGGGAGTGGGTCGTGCGAACAGGGGTTGGACGAGTGGCCGGTTGCGAAGTTGGTGAGGTGGTTGGAGAATAGGCATGCTCGTTAGATGAACGGGCGGGGGGATAAGTATAGCGAGGATAAGTTCGGATTGAGGAGGGATTTGGGGATGAAGTGAAAGTTGATGTTGTTTGTGTTGGGGTGGGCATGACCGCACTGAAAGAGTTGAGATATGCTGTGAAACTTTACTATTGTGTCGATACCGCATTTAATCCAATAATACCCTGCGATGATAAAATTTGCAGTTTTTTTGATAAGTACAGTTCCTAGCAGATGTGACACCACGAGCTACCATCTTGTCACGGACACGATCATGTCCAACGGTATCCATTCCAATGCAAACCATTCATCTTTCGCCCCATTCATAACCACCTCGTCAAGAAGTTGGTCCAGCTCGAATGCTCGAATAAGTTCCGATGCTTTTATGAACACGACCCGTTCGTTGTAAGCATCGCCAGCGAGGACGCTGATCCTCGTCGTCGTTGGTACATCCACCCCATTCATCCTCGTCCTCGTCGTAAGCTCTTCGGTAATCCAACGTAAGCCCGTGGTAGGAATCCTGAAAGCCCTGACGTTTTGTCGATTCCTATTTTTACGCCATTGAATCTCTCGATCTGCTTTGCTTAGTGATCCGCAAACAGATATCAGGCCCGTCCAGTCGCATAAACTGGACCATGGCAGGTGGCATTTGACAGAGTAAGGTGTGAGGCGCTGGCTCAAATCAAGGCATTGCGTAGAGTATCCGACGTCGAAGCCAACGCGGTCGTCTGTGAGCACGCTACCGTAGCAGCCGAATTGGATAAAGGACTTGTTATCTGTGACGCGGGTGAATTCGTTTGGTATGGGAGGGTAGGGAAATGAAGCAGCGCTTACTATAGTAGAGATAGATTGGTTGTAAATAATGTAGTTGAGGGGAGAGTAAGTATATAGCAAAGGAAAGAAGCTTTCGCTACAGCCACTATTCCTCTAAGCTATATGCGGCTACTACTATAGCGCACGTTACATAGTAATTATTATATAAGTGTCTCCTAAGACTTTTGACGTCTAAGCCCTAGAACCTCTTTCTAGTAGTAGAAAGTCACCTAGAGATATGCTTCAGTTTGACCTTTGAGGGTCATGCGAAGTTTGAATTGTTTATGTTTGCAACTATTTGGCTAACTAGTACGCGGTGTAGCAGGACCAGCTTCGCCGATTTCGCGATTGGTCTTTTGGTTAGGAAGAGAGCCCTCGTTCCCACGTAGCCGGGATAGGTCGAACTTGTAAAGAGCAAGAGTCCCAATTATATAGTTGGTTAAGGCGAAAAGTCCGGCTAGGCTGGCAACAAAAGCAATCTGATTTGACTTTGGTTAGCGCAGAATACTGGGTACGAAGTGGAAACATGTACCTTCATATCCTGATCCCACGCTGGCTGCTTTGCCGCACGATCCCATATCAATATCATAAGGCTGATGAGAAACACCAAAATTCCAACGTTGAGCATCATGACAGGCATCTGCCATATATAGACTTGGAGCTTGCTAGCATTGTTCCCGCGCGGCTCTTGTAAGAGCGTCCGAAGCGTTTCTAACCCGTTTTCAGAACCCCCAACTCTGTACAATGCAATGCTTTGCTGGGATCCGACAGCTATCGAGGCCAGTGAAAGGATCAAAGTCGAGTATAATAATGCTTTTGCTGTCCAGGGAGCTTCATTGATCGTTGGCCACGAGAAAGCGCTACTCACAACCCCTGCGAGAAGAGCATCCTGATTTGGTTAGTGGATATTGGGAACGCGATTCTTTCGTGGTGTTTTACAACGCACTGTGATGATTACAACGGTCAGCTCTGAAATCTTACTGGATGGCCACCTATCGTCGCCGTTGTGTGCAAGGAAATCTTGAATGGGCTGAGACGCAGCATGCCAGGGCCCGAATTGTGTCAAAGAGCGGTTTTTTGAAGTAGGCATTTCGAGTTTCGAAAAGAGTAGATACAAAGGGTAGCGTAGTTAGGTAGCTAAGCTTGTTAGCGATGCAACTGTGTAAATAGGGAACGATGATGAGTTTAAATCATCTATCTGTATTTGGGTTGCGGGGTAAACATACTCGTGGCTGCCCCAGTCCAGGCCAACATACGAGCGTGCATATACCTACAATGTGGCTGAGCATTACGACAGAATTTGTGCGCTTACCTTCCAATCCTGCTCTCCTTCTTCATCGCCACTCCTGCCTCTGTTTCTTTGTTTCTATGCGAACCTCAACGACCACGGTGACCAAGTTCATCTAAACTGCCCTCTACATAAGTAGCCCGGTGGAAACACCATCACGTGATTTATACGTGGTAGCAATTGTCATTGTGTCTGGCTCTTCTTGGCTGCCCACGAGGGCTGCTGTCTGCCATACATTTCATCCACTCTCGCCGCAACCTTCAAAGCCCTGTATAACCTCTCCCGTTTTATCGCTATGTCTTCCCAGGGGAGGAATCTTGTCCCCTTCAGGAATGATCGTCCTAATGTGGACGACGTTGACGCAACGTGAGTCCGAATGTCGATGATTCTCCTCAATTTCACCGTCTGAATTGACTTAGATGGGCATACATTGAGCGTAGACTTCCCCTAATCATGCGTAAAGGCACGAAGGGACGTGCGAACTTGGTATGTCTATCTTTCAATTCTCCTTCTCTTAAACAGGAAACTAACAAGATCAATCGCAACGCAAATAGTACATGGAAATCCATAAGTAAGCGCAGGAATATCATTACTTTATTGGAAGCTCTGCTAACAGAGAGATTTCAGCGCCACGCATGACTTTTGTACACATGAAGTGACACCACCCATGTATCATAATCGCCGTAGATACTTGTACATGAAACTTCCCGACTACATCAAAGGCGAGTTAAAAAATATTTCTGAGCAGATAAAAAATCACTCTTCCGAGGATGCATTAGCCTTTTTTATCGGAGAGTGGGATCGATTCACCATGTATTCCATGGTCATCTCTAGAGCTCTGGGGTATTTAGATCGACACTATGTACAGCGCATGATAGTCGAGGGTCATAAGAATATCTACCCTCTCTCAACTTTGCATACCATCCAACGAGACAGCATCTTGATTCCCCGAGTTCAAAGGCGGATACGCTTTGAAGTGTGGAAAGCGGCGGTGACACGGCCAACGGTGGAAATCGTCAGACACCCTGCAATCGAGCAAATTATTGGCTCTGCCAGTATTGTACAGCCCATGACGTCGCACTTACCTCTCAGGCTTCGACGCATAGTCCTCTTGACACGCCCAGTCGATCGACTACGGAGAATAACGAACCAATCGAAACCCCCAGACGGACTAGCATGGCCAACCATTTATCACTGGGCTCTTTCCATGGAAGATAGGGATACGCCTCTTAAAGCAAATTTGTACGAAATCGAGGTTCAAAAAGGGACGGTTCGACCGGTAACCCGACGGTATTCCAAAAAAGAAGGATGGGCTCGACGAGTCATCGGCGATACCTTGCTGAGCGACTACGACGTCGGAGAATACGGTATGCAAGCCCCATATCCAGCATGCTTCTGCGGCTAATCCAATCAGCGCAAAATGTGGCTTTGATGATGCAAAACGAGTACAGGCCCTTGTCTAACAACTGCCAAAGGTTCTGCATCAACCTTTTTGAATCGATCCGGATCCCTCGCAACGCGGACGACGCGCTCCAAGGAATCGACCAATTCCCGTACGAACTCGCTCGAAAAATCCGACTCCGTCGATGTCAAGAATTTGAACGCCTGGCGTACGCTCGGTATACAGGTATCGTGGGACCGGTGTCGTCTATGCCTACGCCCGTGGAGACGTGTGCTGTCGTGGCGCTTGGTACCGCACCTATCATTTTCGTTCAGATGGAGTTCGACGCGTGGCGTCTCATTTACATGATGTTCCTTGTTGGTCTATATGTTCTTTACGCCCCCAGACGTAGTCTGCCGGGGTTTGAGCTCATTCAATGGCGCAGGACGGATCCTTTCAGCTCCATTTATCGCGAACTTCATCTGAAAGATATCCCTACTCGCCGAAAGCATGCACGCGGACTCGGGTATTCCTATTTAATGTTGTCGCAAAGTCCGAGTAATAAGGAAAGGAGAAAGGTTAAGATGTGGATCGTAGGCAAACAGGGAACAAGGATAAGGACTCAGCTCTCACGGGACTCAAAAAGTAGGAAATTAGGCCTAACAGTTGAGTCGAAGGTAGTGTGAGGTTAGATATCGCCGAAGACAGGTCTATATTGTTGAAATTTTGTATGTCTCTACGAACGATTAATTCAACCATTCAGCAATAGTATCAATACTAGAGGACAAAAGTCCTAAGAGACGTCCTTAGCAGGACATATATAAGGGTGAATATATGTTACATGCAAAAAGACCTGCGAGGTTAGTAGATTATCCACAGCCTCAACACCTAAATTAGGTGTATGCGCGCTGCGCCACCCCTAAACACTTGAGTTATTAAAGCAGCGTGCCCTTTTATACTAGTACAAGCTTTTTATATAGATAAAAGAACTGAATTAATATGAAAGCTATCTTATAAATCTTTTCAATAGTATAATACTAAGTAAATATAAAATATAGCTAAGAATTATATTTTTTAGAACTAAAAAAGCTATTAAATATAGTTCTATTATATAATTGTATTCTTTTATAGTATTTATTTACTACTCTAGGTAGTAGCCTAGGTAGTAGGGTAGTAGGGTAGTAGGGTATATAAACACCTACTGCCCCTCCGTAGGTAGATAGTTTAACTAATTTCACTCTCCTAACCTAGCACCTACAGAACTGAGTGTATTACACCCGCGAGGTCGAGAAGCCGGAAGTTCTGGAGCCTTTTGTCAGTGTCCAGCCGCAAATTGAACCTATGAACTCGATGCGGATGTTGTCCCTTAAAGACGCTGCCAACGAGCAGGCGGCACAGTCATCAGACGGCGTCAGGTATTCTCGAATCAGAAAACCCTCATGTACTGAGGCTGATTCGATTACAGATGTGCGTACATGAACACGACCGTGAAGGCAGACGCTGCTACCCTCATCAAAGCATCCGAAATCTTTACGGAAGCCTTCCAACCTCCGAAGACTCTCGAGGGGGTGACATGCGCCTTCACCCTGCAAGCGTATCCCCAGTCTCTACTCAAGAAATGCGATAACAGTCTAGGTCTCACCGCTTCCAATGGCCCACTAATGTCTATCCTTCTCTTGAACTGGTGGAAGAACGAGTCTGACGACGACCTAATCATCCGTACCTTCAAGAATGTGTTTGAGGAGATTGACCAAGATGCTGCAATTCGAGGGACTTCAGTGCCGTACAAATACATCAACTATGCATTTAACTTCCAGGATCCTATCGCTTCTTACGGCGAAGATTCTCGTAAGACGTTGCTTCGGGTTGGTCAGAAGTATGACCCTATCTCGTTGTTCCAGAAAGGTGTTCCGGGGGGGTTTAAGCTGGATTGAAACGCCATTCTATGTTTGTTGATGGCCGGCCTGTATGTTGAATCCGCAATCATAAAGACGTTGAAGTAGTAGACAATCCTGAATCATCACGCGTCCGAATATTGACTCGGTGTCTATGTCTAGCCAAGACGCTTTTGTGACTTCTTATCTAGTGTCAAATACCACGCGTAATCATATTGCCACGCGACGACATATCACTCTTTTGATGCAATCAGAGCAAATTATTTCACCAAACTATCTTAATCCCGAACGAACAAATTGAGGTTTGATGAATTGATCAGTCTTGACCACCTTCCTACAGGGCGAAACTATCCACCTCCTTGAGGACATCAGCTAGTTCCCGGCAGGGTGACATTTCCCGTACGACTTTTGTCTAAATGAGCATCTCCAGCTCGAGGCAGTATTCTTGTTTTCTGCACTTTTTGTATCTGTTGCTGCCTGTACATCATGAAAACGGCTTGCCTCCTTCTTGGGAAGGTTCTTTCGTAAATATAGTTTCATCCGAGGACGTCTTAGAGGTGCGCCGAAGCTCGAATTCCCATTTTACCGTATGACGATGGTATGGATAATACCCTGACACTCACCAATACATGCCATTCCGATTTGCAGATTCACGCGTGTGCAAATAGTTATAAATTTCTCAAGTCAGCTGCCACGTATAAAGATAACTTCCTCGCATGTCTTGTAACCCGCTTAGTCGCTCTGCTTGCCTCGTACAGTTTTTTGCTTTGGTTGAGTTCATACTATTCGATGAAGAAGTACTACGTAAACAAAATATTGAGTAACTTCTGGCTGAGACAACCGCTAATTGAAGTAATGTATGCGAGGTACACCGCTACCAATTCAAAAACAGTGCCCATATATTTCCCCTGAGAGGGAATATTTCTGTTGGGATTTGCGGTGCTATAATACCCCAGACAGATATTCTTTTCTAGTTCGGCTCGACAAACACAGACTAAAAGGTATCTTCTAAACACAAGGCACCCCGGAAGGTTACCGGTTTCCCGCCGTTCTGAAGTATGAATAGATCGGTGTTTGGGGTTGATGGTACAGTGGAACTCGCGGCACGGTTCAAGTGAAGGGATCTTGTGAAGACTTTTTTTTAAGCTTCAGGGATTGAGGTTGATGGGTGGTTGCTTTCTTCTAGAATCTTTTTTTGAAGTGCCTGCACAGTTTTTTTTTTAGAGAGGATGGCCCGCCTTTTCTGTTATATATTTGGGTGATCGTTTTAGTGATCAATAATCCATCTGTCAATTGATCAGATTCTAAATACACCTATCAATATGGTTTGAACATGTACGTTTCCTAGATACTTAGACCGCGTATCAAATTTCGTGCGCACAAGATCCTAGGGCTGTACATATCAATATCAATCGATTGATAGCACTTGAGGTACGTACATATAGACTCCTGACACAACGGGAAGTGACGGGTCGGGAGAACGAGTAAGTCTACGACTCAGAGCTTCCGCGATTTCTATCCGCTATATTTAATCTGTGAACATCGTCTGGTACACTAAAGTGACTATTTATCTATCCGAACTGTCACTTCCCGGCGTGTCACCACTCTGTGAGAAAATGTGGTCATAGCTCCTCCTCAACTGAACATCAATTGATGTACGCGATCAAATCAATAGACAATCTTTTCATCAGGACGACCGAAAAGCCTGATTTTGACAACTTCAAGAGAACTTTCCGCTCAACCTTCAGCTAGGTGTTGGTACAATCAATGCCAAGGCAGTGCGCGTCCGCTACGCGACAGACGCGTCGCACATCCGAGGCCACCGCCAAATCACCACCAATTTTAACCAGCTTCACCCACGTGCTCCCTGACATGTTAAGGCGTGCCAGTCAAGTACCGAACGGCGGCCAACATTCAGCCCTGATCCTACCCTGGCAAGCATTAGTGGTCAACTTCAAGTACATCTTGTTTTCCGAGGAAATACGAGGACGTCTGAATCGAGCTTCATGCAATCAAGATTGGCAAGACAACGACGCTTTCCGTCATCCATTACCCAATCTATACCATGGATGCTCGGAGATAACCACCACTGACAAGAAGGGATATGAGCATATAGCAGAAAGGAAATAATGAATCATGCTAGCCATGTTTCTACCCGATACAGGCCTGACGTTTAATTTAAGTGAAATGGTTCGTTTCTCTAGCATTTTATTCCACGATTCCTCATTCGTCAGTGTGGCGGGCTGCCGCAGCCGATCTTGACAGCCACACCCGTCAAATCACAGATTAGAGTTTTCCTGTAGTGTGTAGCAGACAGAATGATGGTCACGTTCACGTCAAACCGTCCAGAACATTTGCCGATTACTTCCAGAAGTCCCGCGGGGTGGATTCTAACGCCGCTCGAAAAAAGCCTGATATCGCAACTCCACTGATCCACATGCCATTTGGCCAGTCGCTTTCGAACGGACAGACGTTCGTTATCCCAAACCAGCGATAATCCACATTGTCACTTCCTCATACGATATTACGTCTGGCACCGTTTCAAGAGGTGCGAGTAATGCACGTCCGGAATCCTCATCACATTTCAGCGTGCGTACGCACAGAACCAGACGATGAAACGACTTTCAACTGAACGGTGACCCATTCTGGGCATCATCATTCTTGTTACCCACCGGAGGGATCTCCAGTCTTGTGCTTTCCATGGGGAGAAGCAAATGCCGACCCTTCCTCTTTGGGTGGACAGCTCCGATGTGTGGTCAGCAATCCCTTGATTCAAGTTATATTCGCGTCAAAGTGTATTATGCATGTATCGGGGCGATTCCTCCACCTTCCCACCGCATCTCTCCAGATGCTTCCAAGAGGGCCTGAAAACGACTGCAGTTGGGGACTGAGTCGTGGTATACATGAACGGGATTAGATCGGTATCGTATTACGAGCTTACGAAAGGGACTGCTACGGGTATACAGCGGTTGATAGGTGCCACGAACTGACGACGCGCCGCCTCAGCGTCATTTTCCTGCAACAGAAGTCGGGAATACCCAGCCACTTCAGCGAAGAGAAGAAGCTTTGGTGGAGGCCAGCCAGGCGAAGGGACGCCCAACAGGGGAGAGAAGTGCCGGGTGTGGAGAGATCAGCGCCGAAAAGGAGCGAAGGACCCTT
The DNA here is from genome assembly GCA_023627715.1 of Periconia sp. R9002. Classification (NCBI taxonomy): domain Eukaryota; kingdom Fungi; phylum Ascomycota; class Dothideomycetes; order Pleosporales; family Periconiaceae; genus Periconia; species Periconia sp. R9002. The sequence continues at coordinate 76,514 of JAMAHW010000086.1, forward strand.
TCATTTGTCCATCTTTTTGCCGGTTTGTTTCGTTTTCATGGTCAACGAGCCGCAAACCCTGCATCAGATGCGACGCCCTGGTTGTGGTGTGATACCTATCGGTTCAGGCATCGAGACTCGTCTTCTCTTTCCGTTCCAGACGTGATGTGAGTACCCGCGTACATATATCTGAAAATAGCCTTCACGTTCGCTTACGTGCAGTTGAAACTCGTAAACCCCAGATTGGAGGGCCTGTGCGAAAGGGGGCACAAGGGGGGGCAACTTAGACGAAGGGGTCGATCTCCCTCGGAGCGAGCGAGCGAGCGAGCGTGCGCGCGTTTAGACTGCGTCATGCAGAACTCCTCCTCATACTTGAAATTGGTGTTGCACAAAAAAAATTGTGCTCTTGTGAAGCATTGTGCCAATTGTGGGATGGGATTCACGATCAGGCCACCCATTCGCGTACGCGCTCTCGCGGGAGCACGTGATGCATCATCGACGGGCGGGCTGGCCGGATGCTGACGATCATGAGGGTGATCAACTCGAGAGGCTGACCGTTTTACGCAAACGAGCCGGCGCGGGCACTGAGTAGACTATACCGCGATGTTATCTCTCCGATTCGATCAATCGTATCCCACGGACCCAATCACACTCTTGATGAGTTTGCTGCGGTCGGTTTTTGCCCTCATCATCATCAGGTTGCCGGTTACCGACTACGTACACAGGATTTGCTCGATTGGGGCGGCATACGCATACGGCACAGCAGCTGTAGCCTGTAGCTGGCTGTCATCCGGAGGTTCGAGACGGTCTCTTACAGAGGGGCGGTAGGGTGATGGGCGGTGCATGACACGAGCAAAGAGTGGGATGAATCTATTTATTACTACCCAGCCCTCCGCTTTTTGGGATTATTCACGAGTTGTGCAAAAGTTGCAGATGGGCAGGCGGAAGGGCAAACACGAGGGTGGATGGATGAGACGGCGAGGGAGCCAATGATGGGGGTGAAGGGAGAGGATGGGATTAAGGGAGGTGTTGAGTGAAGCATGGCCCCCCTCAGCTTGCCAGCAAGCGAAGGCTCTAGGTGTGGGCAGGATGGGGCTTGAAAGCGTGATGCGGCTCGCAATGGATCATATCACGATATCATGGCTGTGCAGGCGTTGCAGCAGTGGCAGAGCAGGTTCTGTAGCAAAGAGCGAGCGCGGGAGGGAGAGGAAGGAAAAGGGAGAGAGAGTGAGGTGCAGTTTATGGGATGGTGGGAATCTGGTCGCCCATGGGTGGGCGAGCAGAAAAGGTCCGGCCTAGTTGTTTCAGATGACGGCCCCTGAGCCACAGCTTGGCCTGTGGTTTGTCAATGGCAGTTCTACAGTGTACAATACCTAGGTACTGTACATTGTATGTATGCATCTGTATATGAATTGTCAAGTGGTGATGGTGTTTGTGTCGTGACTTGGAAGTTGGAACTATGCGATGGAGCACAAGACAAAAAAACAATCCAAAACATCATGTTCCATCTTCCATCATCAATTGGGTATCATCATCATGCTCATCATCATCATAAGTACTGTCGACGGGCAATTTCCTTTTGGGAGCATGGGTGTGCATAATAAGTTGGATTCCCTGTGCTAAATAAAGAGCCAGCCCTGCAAGCTTGGCATGCGTTTCATTTTCGAAACGACTTATCCTCAAAACAACCAATCTCCCAAGTCTGCCCTGCTGGAGCCTGTGCCATCTTTCCTCCTCTTCCGCTCACTACCCATACCCACTCAATCTCGTCCCGCCTGAACAAAACCATCGCGCGCCGCCTTCCCGTCGTTATCACAGAGTACTAGTATCCCCAGCATCACCACACCTACCACCGTCTGTCATCACACGACCCTCCCTTTCTTTCCCTTCCATCCTCCCTTCTCTCACCTCGTCGCTCCTTAAGGCCTCGCCCGTCCGCCCTCAATCTCCGGCATGAAATTGGTCCATCGCCGCTTCTCTCACTAATCCACTCATTCATGGACACCGACGACGCCCAGCTGTTCCAATACAGCACCCCCCAGCACAGCAACAGCTTCAAGCGCCCGCGCAGAAGCCTTCAGAACTCGACGCCCTTGAGCAGCGTCACCGAAAGCGCCTCGCCATCGCCGCGACTCTCGGGCAATGCCGCCTCCCTCACCCCAGAGGTCATTGACCACATCAATGGATTGAAGCATCTCGACGACAAATCCATCCTGTTGCTGCTTGAGGCAGCCCGCAGCGGAGGTAATCGCTCTTTTCCATCCCTAACCCACTCCACCGCCCTGACCATCCACTCCCACCCAGATCGCATGCGCATTCCAGGTCCGGATCGCTCGTCCATGTCAACACTCGGTAGCCGAGCATCTTCGTATTTGAGCGTGCCTTCAAGCAGGGCTAGCATTCTCTCTGACCCAAGATCCTCCATCGCCTCGACCGATTCGTCCTTCACCCACTACAGCGCCGCGTCCTCCAGACTCTCGACCGCGTCGTCCCGCCTTTCCACCATCTCCAACACGTCCGCCCCTAAGAACTTCGCGTGCACGTTTTGCGACAAAGCCCTCAAGTCGAAGCCGTACTGGAAGTCGCACGAGGAGGAGTTCCACGAGCAGCGACTAACATGGCGGTGTCCGGATTGCGAGCAGATCTTCCACGCTGGAAAGCGTTTCCGCGAGCACCACACCAAGCTACACGTACGCCTTCCCCTTCCTTTTTGGTCATTTCCCCCGAGTACTAACAGGCACAGGGCTGCGAGAATTGCAAACAGCCGCGAGAAAGTGGACAGCCTACGAGCCGCAAAGCATCGCCTTGTGTTAAAAAGTATGAGATTGTCATGCACGACAAGGACGCCTGGGGCTGTGGGTTCTGTGGTTGCCTTTTGTCGACGTGGGAAGAAAGATGCGAGCACATCGCCATGCACTTTGAGGAGAAGAAGAACAAGTGGAACTTTACCAACGTTATCCTTGGATTGCTCAAGCAATCGGACGTGTCGGAATCTTGGAACCGTCTCATGACCCAGAGGCATGGCGAGGAACAAAACTGGCCCCGTCTGACGTGGGAATCCAAGAAGTGCAACAGGTTACGATACAAGCTGGAGACGAAATGGGACACCAGGGTATTCGACGTCGACAAGATTGTAGCAGACACGTACGAGCTGGCCGAGATCGAGCCCAACGATGTCCCCGAGCCCGTGACCGAGTCCACGCCTGAAGTTCCCGAGTTGACTGATGGTTCGGACATTGTCGACTGCAAGATGGAGCCGTTCGATTTCGCAAACGATCAACGACTTCACAGTTCGCACGGATTGGGAGGGCCAGAGCAGGCGCTGATGGATCTCGACCCGGTGGATCCGCCACAAAGTATGCAGCAAGACATGCAGTCCTCTCAATGGCCTGTCAGCAGCGACATGTCCCAGGCGACCATGAACCAAACCACCATGTCGGCCGATAATGGCATGGGTGCTTTCACCGACTTCAGTGCCCACATGACTCCCATGGCAACGGACTTCTCCCAGCCCATGAACCAGGGCTTCCAGTCCAATTGGCCAAACGCTGGTTTCGCGTCGACTCCCGACCTGGTCAGCTTCCAGCAGCCCACCTCGTACATGAACTATAACACTGCACCCAAAGAAGTCGTGTCGGTGCCAACGTCGCAGTACGCCAACTTTGCGCAATTCCCCAGGCAAAGCGTGCCGCCCAACTTCATGCACCAGGCAGCCGACCCAAGAGACTCGCGCCGCTTCGTGCCCAAGTTGATCAGCATTCCTTCTTCTAGCCGTCCATCATCCTCGGCGGCCATGGATCATCCTCCACCGCCGCCGCCCAAGGATCAACACACGAACCGCTTTTCGCGCATGATTATGCGTAGACGCCCTAGCAACATCTCGCAGCATACGGTCGTTTCGCAACGAGATATTGGATGGAACGACGAACTTCAATGGGGCTGAAGCTCTGGCTGACCTTCACTGGTCGAGTCGGTCTCGCTCCCTCCGCACCCGGGCTGGTCCTGGCTCTGCACACCATCACTCTCCTTATAAAGAAAAGAAAACCATAAACTCACTGAGAAAGTGATTCCGAACCTCGTATTTCCAGCTTCCGCAGTTGGCGTATGAGCACAGTGTCACCACCACGGCAACATTTCACGTTTCTTATCTCTCCTTGAACTACCCCTTTTTGCGTCATGCTTTTTCCTTTTACTGTTGACCTTTTTTCCTTTACATGTGTGTTTTTGTTTGACCTTGGCGGGAAAGAAAAGAACGGCTGTTCCAAAGCAAGAAGGTATACCCCTATAATGTATTCTCTTGTGTCCTTGATGTTTTTGAACTCTAATACCCCTCAACCTTTTTTTGCGTTTGAGCTATTTTCCTTTATCTTCCTGACGGTATGCTATGCGAATGCAATCATGTCATGAGTAGTTAATGGCTTGGCGAACACCCCAAACTCCAACCCGAGAAAGGTTTTTCTTTTTCTTTTTATAGTAATATCTTGAACAAAGTACAAGTACAAAAAATTGAAAAGAGTTGAATATTTGAAATGTCTCTTGTCCTGGTGTTCTGGAATGAAACGTCTTTGTCAGAACGTTGAATGCCGCGGGGATGTTCGATGAGGTGTGGGGGTTTGTTGCCTACACAGTACGCTAATGCATGCAGAATGGCGGATAGCTACATGACTCCGCATGCTCGTCATCAAGACCATGATTCTTACAAACTCTGGCGATTCTCGAACACTTCCATGACTTTTCTTGAAGTCTGATTATTCGCCATTACTAAGGGGTAACGCTCTTTACACCCGCACCAGCAGAGTGGTTTAAAACTAGCCTCCGTCTAGTCAGATCGATCGCTATATCATCGTCGACTAACAAACATGGCATTCTCGGCCGTCAGCCAGAGCGCCATCATACTTTCTGTCTTTTTCCTCCCTATCCTCACTTATCTGTTTTGGAACAGAGGCTCGAAACAAAACAAAAAGAAGTTACAAGAGGCTGCAAAAAAGAAGCAGGAGCAGGAGAAACCGGCTGGTCCTATCCCGCCGCCAACCGAGGTCACCAATATCTTCATCCATCCCATCAAATCCTGCCATGGGTTGTCGGTGCAGAAGGCAAAGCTCTTGCCCACGGGCTTGGATCTCGGTATAGCTTTCCTTCTATTGTAGCATGAATGTTCGAGGTAGAGAGGGATGAGCTGAGAAGCTGACTTTGTTGCGAATAGATCGTCAGTGGATGTGGGTAACCTATCCGGATCTCAAGTTCCTCACAAGTACGTATGAGCTCTGTACATCTCGATCATTTGCTCACAAGGGAATCTTCAGTCCGTAACCTTTCCAAAATGACACTGATCCGTCCCTCCTACGACGCATCTACCGATACTCTAACCGTCACCGCGCCATCACCATCATCTCCAACCGCTACCTCTCCTACATCCTCGAAACCCAAACAATTTACTATCCCCGCGCATCCAGTCCCAGTGTACGACCCAAAGTCGGACACCCTAACTGTTAAAGCTCCCAGCTCAGACTCGTCCTCACCCAGCGAACTCGTTACCATCCCCGCACATCCACCTCCAGCCTACGACCCCAAAACCGATACGCTCACCATCACAGCGCCATCTTCCCAACACCAACCTCTTCACTTCACCATACCAGCCCACCCAACGCCTGATTATCTTGCCAGCCACACAACCCCCGCATCCGTCGAAATCTGGGGCAAGCGCACAAAAGCTCACGTTTACCCCGCCTCCCTAACTGCCCCCTTTAACGACTTCTTCGGCAAAGAAGTGCGTCTCGTGTACAAGTCCCCCTTCGACGAGGAACCGCGCGCACTGGCGTCGAACGGAGCCAAGGAGATCCTGGGCCGCGAGGCGTCAACGTGTTTCCCGGACCTGATGCCTATACTGATCGGGTGTGAGAGTAGTCTGGAGGAGTTGAACGGGAGGTTACGAGGCGCGGAGGAGCAAGGGGCGGGGGAAACATTGGAGATTGGCATCACAAGGTTTCGCCCGAATATCCTAGTCAAGGGACACGAGCCGTGGGACGAGGACCGGTGGAAGACGGTGCGCCTCGTTCCTTCATCTGCCCCTCCACCTTCACAACAACAAGACATAAAATACGACGGAAGCCATCCCATCACCCTCGACATCACTCAACGCTGTGCCCGCTGCCAAGTCCCCAACGTCGACCCGGAAACCGCACAAAAGCACCCCCGCCAGCCCTGGAACGAGCTCATGAAATATCGCCGCGTCGACGAGGGCATCACGTTCAAGCCTTGCTTCGGCATGTTGGCGGTTCCTAGAGAAGCAGAAGGAGAAGGAAAGGGTGGCGAGAGGGTTGTAGGGGAGGTCGAGGTCGGTATGAGGTTAGAGGTGGTGAAGGTTACGGGGTCACATCGGTATGTTGCTGGGTTTTGAGATGGAAAGGAGGAGTTTTTTCTAGGAGTTGTTCGCTTTGTTTCATCTCGTTACAAACCTTTAATACCTCTTTATATGTTATTTGGAATCTTTGAATAAGAAGAGCAAGAAATAACAGGAACCAGGAAAGAGAAAGAATAGAGCGTAGAGAATTAATGATTTCGTTGCCCAAAGAACATTCTTAGTTCCTCAGAGGTCAAAGCCCACTAGTTTCTGCCATTGCAGCCTGCAATCCGTTGGATCTCATGCAAAGCCGGTGCCAGTTCTTGTTCTAATAACGGTGTTATATTATTTGGTAAACTTACAATCAAATTTCTTTTATCTCTGTATTAAATAGAGCTCAATTGATGTTGGTCGCGTACGTGCATGGTGGTTGGTTGTGAGAGGAGAGGTGGCTCGCTCGCTTGCCAGGGGTGGGGAGCTATGACCACATTTTTCCACTTACTTTCCCGATTCAAACGCGGGAAGACGCGTTCACGCGTTCGTGTCGCTCCTTCCTCTCCCCGCCACGATTCTTGATTCCAACATTGTACCTCAAAACATCAACCCTTTTCCATTCTTCTTACCATACTTTTTGCTCACCTCATTTGACACCTAAAAGTGAAAATTCTTTCTGTATACACAGATACCCTACTTACCAATTGAAATCACCTCGTCGGTCGCGTCCCATTTAAACGCGACTAATTCACGTACCGGTACATGTCGACGTGCAACTAGAATACAACATCAACCTCAACACAACCCCATATTCAACGACAATGAAGTCAGCTAATTCATTGTCTATTCTGGCGGGGAATGATTCCGAGTCGGAGACGGAAATTCAACAAATTCGAAAGCCCACCGGAGGTCTCCTCTCACGGTTACAAACTCGCCAAGACGATTCTTCAGAGAACGATGATGAAGACAGCAGCGATGCCGCATACGAACGTACGATCCAGCGATTCAAGTCTGCGAAGACGGCGGATGTTCTCAGCAGCGATGAGGAGGAAGATGACAACAACGGCGAAGACGCGTACGAGCGCATGAAGAGACAACTGGCAGCTGGCGCTGCTCAGCCACAAGTCGACCAGCCCGCAATGGAAGAAAGCAGCCCCAAAGCGAAGGCTGTTTCGGTAGCGAGTAGTGATGAGGAGGAAGATGGACCTATACGCCCCACTGCTGCTCGCAAAATGAGGCCTGCTGAGAAGAGGCCCTCCCCCACTCCCACAACACCCTCGACGGGCCGTCGATCTCGTGGCTCTAGTCCCGGGTTGTTTGTGACTCCGGATCCTTCTCCCATGAAAAATCGCGCGAAATCGCGTGATTCCATTCGAGACGATACTTCCGACGGGTCGCCCAAGTCCGGTCATAATGCGGATTTCCACGAGCGAGTAAAGAGGATACGCGCGGAGAGGCTGGCACAGAAAAACGAGCAGAAGCAACAACGCGCTAAGAAGGCATCTCCGGAGCTCACTGAAGAATCAGAGAGCAACTCGGACGGTGAGAATGGCAGACGACTCACCCAACAGTCGAAACCCACGCGCAAGGCCAGTAAGAAGGCAATGGAAGCCATGGTTCGCGATCAGCAGAGAATCGTTCGCAACATGCAACTCACTCATCAGTCCAAAACCAAGAAGCGATTTGGTACCAAGGACTTGCTCGCAAAATTCGGCTTTCCGACCGGCGATGTCAATGCTGGCCTTCCCACCCCAGACACAAGCTCCCAACCTCCCTCCCCAGATCCAGAAACCGAACACACTCATGAGATGATTTCTGAAGTTCCTCCAAATGAAGAAGGCCCCTCTGTTGCTTCCTCGCCACCACCTGCTTCAGACAAAGGCAAGGGCCGAGCACCTGAATTCCAGCACCTGCCAGCGAAAGACACAGTCGCTGTTCCGGATCAAGTCACCATTCAGAATGCGGCAGTAAATGCGAAGGCATCTGTCAGTGATGATACTGCGATGGTGGAGTTGTCGGAGTCGGACGATGATTTGGAGATCGTTCAGCCAAAGAGCAGATTTGCTGTTTTCGATAAGATCCCGGAACGAAAAGCGCAAGAACCCACTTCCTTGCTTCACCTGCGTCATCTTGCTCAGTTGACCTCGGGCAATGACAAAGGACCCAAAGGCAAGAGATCAATGACCAGTGTCGAGCTTCAAATGTCTCTGCAACAAAAAGCTCGGTTACAGAACCGCCAAGCTCGTGAGGAGCGATTGGCTGAGCTCAGGGCGAAAGGCATCCACATAGAAACCGAGGAAGAGCGTGAAAAGAGACAGGCAGAGGTTGAGGACATGGTCGCTCAGTATGAAAAGGACCAAGAACGCGTTCTTGCCTTAGCAAAGAAAGAGAGAAAGGAGGCTAAAGCGAATGGCGAGACAGGGGATGGATTAGTCTCTAGCGACGAGGAAGACGAAGACTACCTCGGAAGTGACGAGGACGATGCTGAAGAGGGCGCAGATGATGAAGATGAAGATCAGATGGAGCTTGTATTATCAGGCTCAGAAGAGGAGGCTGACGAAGCAGATGAAGAAATGTCAGAAAAAACCGACGGCTTCTTTGATGATTTTGCAGAAGAAGATGAGGAAGAGCCAGAGGAGACAGTGGTGCCTGCGGAGGACTTGAATGAGGATCATCAGCTTGACAATGGGGATGAGGATGAAACCGAGTTGTCAGTCCCATCTCGTCGCTATGCGTCTAAACGCGCCAAGCATGTTGTGGTCGACGATGAAGATGAAGATCAGGAGCAGACTGTTGCGCCTGGATCGCCCACGCAACAAGCCACGCAAGAAGATAATCCTCTGGCAGCATTTGGCTTTGGGAATGAAGCACCGGTGATGGGTCTTACCCAGGCTTTCGCGGGTACAATGGCAAGCTTCGAAGCTGGCTCTCAAGATATGGCCCTTGACCCCGAGCAAGACTCACTACAATTCCTTCGCAATCTCCCCGATACCCAGCCATTATTGAATTCGAGCCAGCCAGCTATCTCAAACACTCAACCGGAAATATCTCAAGATGGGCCCCACTCCCAGATCGATCTTGGGGTCAGTCAATTGTTCCAACCACAGCCGGAATTCACCGCAACGCAGCTCTCGGAGGACCCAGAGCCAACCCAAGACGCTGGTTTTCTACTATCGCGCTCGCCTGCTGGTCTTGCACCTATGCCATCTACCATTGACACGGTTATGATGCCTGATGCAGAGTCTCCGATCAAGGAGAGGAAAGGCAAGCTTCGTCGCCGAGCGCGGGAAGCTGCCGTTGAGCTTTCTGATGCCGACGACGATATCGATGAGGAGGAATCCAACTCGGCCGACCTCCAACCACAGACCAGCGCTAAAGATGTATTCAAAGTCATGAAAAAGGCCGCCAAGAAACAGCGAAAAATCGAAGAATTCAACAAGCAGACTAGCTGGGCCAAAGACATTGTGGAAGAACAAGCTCAAGAGTCGGAAGACGAATATGCTGGAATCGGCGGAGCCAGTGATGACGAGAGCGGCAACGAGACAGATGAAGAGCTTGCCAAAATGATTGATCATGATGAAGTCGTGGTTGACAGATCCCTCAACGAGCAGTTTTACAAGTGAGTTGTTTATTTAGCTTTGACTGGGATAAGTTCTAACCCATAACAGCGAAACGGAAGCAAAGAGGCACCAAAAAGCCATCGAGCAAATGTACAAAGATGTCACGACCGGCGGTCTCCGGAAACGAGCAGCTGGCCGCGATGCCTTCGACCTGTCAGACTCTGAGGACGAGGCGGAGCTGAGGCGAAGGAAATTTGAACGTGAGCGCCAGCGCATGAGCAAAGCCATCTTAGCCGACGAGCGTATTGGCAAACTCGGTACGTACTATCTACATCTCTGTGTTGAGTGAATCAGGGCTAACGCATTCTTCAGCACAAAATGCCAAACAGCAAGCCTTCATCAACTCCATGATCGACACCTATGATGACGCCGAGTACGGCTTCCTACAGGAACCGGAACAACCCATCGAAGAGTCACAATCCCAATCGCAACCCACCGAGCCCGCACGGACTGAGGCTTTGGTCGAACCTGAAGATGAGACGGTCATTCCCGATTCCCAAGCATCGCAGCCCGCCAATCCCTTGAAGCGCAAGTCTCCCAGTTTCGACTCGCAAGAAAAGGAGAACCGACCACCAGCCAACCAGCGCCGCACGGCCGCCCCGCCCTCAGACAACCCCTTCAAGAAAGCCAGGACTCTTCCCGAGATCCAGCACCAACTCTCCGAACTCCTAGAGGATCCCAGAGTCATTGTGCCCGACTCCCAATACATATCCGATAGTGACAACGAAGAGGAAGTCCCAGCCCCTAGATCCAAGACTGCTACTATCATCGATCGTCTCTCCCTCTCCCGCTCTTCAACTACTCTATCCGAGAAGGGCGGTGCCACGACGATGGTTGCGGGCCAAAGCATGGCTTTTTCGTCCACCACCACGGCCGGGTTCCGCGTGCCCAGCCTCGTGAGGCGCGCAACGTCCAACTTGTCGTCGGTGTCGGTGCGGTCCACCTCGACTTCTGCTACGTCAAAGACGGAAGGTACGACGATACGACGCGGCGGCACGGGCAAGAGCAACATCCATGCGCAGGCGCGAGAGGCGGAGAGGCGGGCGGTGCTGGAGAAGGCCGAGGTCAAGAGGAAGGAGGCTTTGAAGAAGAAGGTTGGTAGGGCGAGGGGGGTGAGGAGTGTGCTTGGGGGGTTGCATGGGGGGTTTGAGTAGTTAATTTTTTCGTTTTTTGGTTTTGGGGGGTTTTTTTTTCTAGCGATGGGGTTATGAGCGTGGCGTCGACTGTTGTTGGATATGGTGATTTCCAGTCATGGGAGGAACAGGCGTTTTTTCCTGGTGCATGTGTTTTCAATGAAGATGACGTTTCTTGCGTCCAATGAATATAGTCTTGATCGTACATACTGTTACAGACATTGCCTACACACAGACATACACGTAATAATACAGATATATACAGCCAGACCTCAGGCATTCCTCCTCACTAAACCTTCTCACTGATCCAAATGGCCGTCCGACACCCGCCGCGAATCACATTGGTCAACAACTCATACGGCTTAGCCTCCTTGCTATCATTCTCCACGGCATGATCCAAATGCTCGAGCTCCTCATCCCGAATCCGCCTCAACTCGCCAATCAACGCCATCAGCTCCTCGCCCAACGTCTCCCCGCGCCTCTCCATCTTGTCCGCCCAATCTAGCAGCACGCGCACCTGCTCGTTATAATGTGTCCCGATCTCCGTCTCGACGGCCTCGGTACACGCCATGGCGGCCTCACGGCCCATGACGGCCGTGCCCCAGCCCAGCGCCGACGCCGCCAGGTGCCAGATCGGGTACATGGCCGTCGGGCGGATGCGGTGTTTGTGGAGGAGCGTGTTGAAGTAGCTGAAGTGGCCGGCTTCTTGGTCATGCATGTGTTTCATCAGGGGCCTCAGGTGGGGGTGTGAGCGGAGGAGCGGTGGGGTTTGCGCGGTGTAGATGAGCACGGCGGCGAGCTCGCCGGCTTGGTTGACACGGAGGGCGGCGTCGAGGAAGTCTTTTTGCGGTTGCGTGAGCGGGGTTGGTGTTTGTTGGTTTGTGGTGGGTGGGTTTGGATTTGCGCTGGGGGTTTGCGACGGCGGTGGGATGTCGGTGGTGGTTGCCTTTGGAGAGGGCGTGCTGTGGATTGCTCTTCTTGACGCGGAAGCGGCGGAGAGGAAATTGTGAGGTCGGGGGGCATTGCGGGCGCAGAGGGTCCGTATGGGTGTGGCCATTTTGTTGGTTGCTGTTTTGCAAGGATTTTTTTTGTGGTGGTGTGACACGAAAGCGGAGGGTGGTTGGGGAGCAAAAAAGGTATCGCGAAATTTTATTAATTCTATGTTGCACGACGAGGCACCGGAAGAGAGTGGAGAAAGTCTTTCATGATAGCAGGTCTAATAATGATGCGAGGGAAAAGGGAGAAGATTGGATGGTGAGCAGGTGATGATGAATTGATTCGGGCGTAGCACCCGCACAATGCCGGAGGCGATCGGAAAGAAATAAGAGAAAAAAAGACAAAGGCGGAAAGTGAAGGTGAAGGATGGAAGGATGGTTTGTGGTGGTTAGTCAATTATCCAGTTAGTTAATGGGAGTGGCCACGGACGTCACGCAGGCGCGCTAAGGGCCAAGCGCCGAGACACGAGCGAGAGGCGGGCGCGTCCTTCTTTAGTTCACTCCAGCACTTCCATTACTTACTTACTCCCTACCTCCTCTCTTCTTTCTTTCCCTCCCGTCCTCTCCCACACCACAACTCACCCACCACCCACCCATACCCGCCTTCGTCGCCTCGACACACCGCCACGCCCATCTCCATCGCCATCGCCAGTTATCCCCGATATTCCATCATCTATCTATCTCCGCCACTTAGTCAAATTCCCATCTCCTTAGTTACTTCTGCGCCATGGCCGATATAGATGACGAGCTCTTTGCCCTCGCCGGCGGGGACGAAGATGCTGATGTCGAGGAGGGTGAGGCGTAAGTTTGCTCCCTCTCTTTCTTTTTCCTTGTTGCATTGCACCCCCCGCCTAGTCTGCCTGCCTGCTTGCCTGCCTACTTGCCCGCCCGCACCACGTCCGTCCGCCAACGAACGCGCTTGCTTCTCGACGTTTCCCACGCTATAAAGGACACCTCACTCACCGTCGCCCCCTCCGCTTCTTATTCTTCTTCCTGCTGCCCTCCCCCTACACTCAACCGCCCTCAACCCACTCCGCTGCAACCCCGCATCATTGCTACTTTGCGACATTCATAATGACCCGTTACCCTAGGTCTTCGGTTGCTGCCTCGTCGCCCAACTCGTTGGGTTCCGACGCCATGGACGAGTCCGACTCTGACCATGAAGACGACGCTCCTGCCGCCAGGGACAGCGATGTTCTGTACCCCCTCGAAGGCAAATATCGTGATCTCAAGGACAAGGCCTACATCCAGGGTCTGTCGCAACTCGAGCGCGAGGAGATTCTGGGCATGCGCGCCGAGGAGATGAGCAAAGCACAGTTTTACGCACAAGTTGGTCAGCGCGCCGCACAGCAGAACAAGAAGCGCAAGGCCCCCTCAGAGGAGCCCGAGGATTCAGGTCTACGTCGTGCCGTCAAACCCAGGGTCAACGAGAAGCTCGAGGCCTACAAGCAAGCGCGAGAGCAGCGTGGCCAGCAACAGCGCGACCGCCAGAATGACCGCCGGGACAACCGTCGTCGATCCAGCTCAGGAAGCCACCGCGGCGACTCTGATGTCGATGCTGAGGGGGAGAGTGAGGTCGACTATGACGAGCGTGAGCGATCCAAGCCTGCCACCCGTGAGGAGCTTCCTGCCGGCTTGACACACTTTGACGCCGTGCGTGTCGGCCGCGGCTTCTTCTCCGTTGTCTGCTTCTACCCCAATTTCGAGGAGGCTCTCACAGGCGCTTTTGGTCGCATTGGAGTGGGTCAAGATGCCCAGCGCAGGACGCTCTACAAGATGGCGCAGATCAAAGGTATGTTCATCTGCATATGTCGTCATCCTCCATCACTAACCACCCCGCACTTTAGGTTTCACCAACGGCAAGCCATACGTCTTCGAAGGCAAGAACGGAAAGCGTGTCGCCACGGACCAGTATGTCATCTGCCAGCATGGCAACGTCAAGAAGGAGTATCAGTTCCAGTTTCTTTCCAACCAGCACTTCACCGAAGCCGACCTCGATGGATTCAAGCAAGCTATGGCCGAGGCCAACATGAAGCTCCCTACCCAGTCGTCCCTCAAGAAGAAGTACGATGATCTCAAGGCCCTCGAAACCCGACTCTGGACCGATGAGGATATCAACGCGAAAGTTGCCAAGATGGCCAAATTCGCCCACTTGCTCGACAGACCCAAGTCTGACAACCCTGCGCCCAGGATCCCTACACAATCAGAGGCCGCAGCTGCACGTCTTGCCGAGATCAATCGACAGAACAAGCGAGCAGAAACCGAACGCATCCGCAAGGCCCAGCTCGAGGAGCGACAGCAGAAGATCCAGGCACGGAAGCGTGCGGAGATCGAGGCGCGCAAGAAGAAGGCTGCCGAGGAGGAGGCGAAGAAATTGCAGGAAGAGGCGGCCCAGGCCAAGAGCAACCTTGAGGTGGATGCCTTGTTCGACGGTGGTGACTCGTCCCGAGCTACCACGCCGAAGCCCCAGGAGAAGAAGAAGACGGAGCGGAAGGGATTGCCGACGTTCAGGAAGCCCAAGATGGATGACGACATCCTTGCCTCCATGGATATTGGCATTGATATCGAGATCTGAGGCTCGCTTGGATACTATCAGACTGATTGGGATTCAGTCTGCTCAACTTCTTGCTAGCACAACTGCGTCCTTCTTTGTAACTTTATATACCCCAACTTTCACTGCGCACAATCTCCTGATTGCTTACTTTTCTCTTCCTGGCTATTCCTGGTACTGGAATCGGAAAACTGCGGGCTGTTTCAAAAGATCATCAACCAGTTGTTTTTGTCATGCTCGGTCTTGAAAACTTGTCTGCTCTGTTGTTTGAGCTCAAGTAGACTCTGATACGGGTGACGTCCTTACAAGGAGTGCATCATGTTTTATTTTCCTGTTTTTTTCTGCATTTGCGATGGCGTTTTACGTGTCCGAGGAGCTCATTCCCACATGGATTGAATGAGCAAATAAATGGCGGATGGACATTGTTCCTACCGCTTTACTCCATGTTACTGTTACAGACAGTGGAGGAGGGAGAGTCTGTCCCAATTCCCTCTATGATGAATAGAACCAGAGATTCTTTTTTGTAAGCATAAGCCGAGGACGGGAGCCACGAGGAGTTTGGCTTTGGTTGGAATGCATTAGACGAGTATTCAGGAAAAAGAATTGCATGAAATCTCTGACTTCGACGTCCTTTTTGAGTTCCTAGGTGTGGTAGTAAATGTGCGTGACGTGATGTCTGTGACTTCTCTCCCTCCACCCTCCGCATTTCCTATGCCAGATCAATGCTACAACATGCGCGCCCATTTATTCCACTACATTGATCATACATATATCGTATCCCAGCATAAATGTTAGGTGCACGTCCATGTACATGTATTCTATACTTTTATTAGGCGTACATATGTATCTATGCTGTGCATGCATAGTAAATGCACAAACTAAATTGTTAGGAAGCAACCACGCGGAGCCACGCATCTTACCGATGAGTACACCACTTTGTACACTACATAAATATCTACCACTCATGCCCCAATTCCCACCGAATGACGACGAAGTGATGGAACCGGGTTTTTTTCCCATAACCCGGGGTTACCCTCGTACTTCCCCCCCCCCCCCCCCCCGGCTCCGAGGAGTCTATCTCTGTGGGCTAGCGCGTGGGGTAAAAGTTGTTGGCCTTTCGATGTGTGTGTGTGTTTGTGGGTTAGTTTCGATTTCGTTTATCTTTTTTAAGAAAAGATTAGATCCCCATTCTTCTTTCTTCGTTTAGCTGGGTTTGTTCGTGTTCCGATTTTCGGACGCGCCCTTTTTTTCTTTCTATCAATTGATGGCTTTTGTTGGGTTTTTGGGTTGGATGTGAGGTGCGCGCGGGCCGAATTCTATTCAGGCTGGTCGTGCGGTTTATCTATCTACATACTGACCGGTATCGCATACCGCTGCGTCTTTTTTTTATTTTAGAGGTACTTTCCCTACCTCTTGCGCATAATTATTACGCCGAGGGATAAAAGGGAAAAGAGAGAGAAAGAAGGGACGGTATGGGATCTTTTGAATCCGAAAGACAGGGGCGAATGCGGGGTGAGAAGAGTGGGGGGATGATGGAAGGGAAGGGTGAGATGAACGTGCTGGCTGAGACTGCATCGCAACGGGGGCGCGGCGATGTGGAGGATGGTGGGGATGTGGAGAAGGGTGCTTTGGGGCGCGAAGAGGAGGGAGATGATGGGGAAAGAGAAGGATTTGAGGAAAGGAATGATGACGAGGACGAAGTGAAGTTGCCGTTTACCAAGGCGAAGAGTATCGCGCTTGTTGTGACGGTTACGGGGGCTGCTTTTTTGAATGTGGGTTTTTCGATTTGGGGTTCATTCTCTTTCTTTCTTCTATGGATACGACAATGAAGATTTCGACTTTGGTTTTGCATCGTCGCTGCTGCGAAGAAAGAAAAAACCAATACTAACAGCCACCAAAAAACAGACCCTCGGCGTCCAAGCGGCAGTCATCATTCTCCCAACCATCGGCCACGACTTGAACATACCACCCGCGCGCCAACAATGGATCGTCTCCGCCTACAACCTGACTTTCGGCTGCTTCCTGCTCCTCTGGGGCCGTCTCGCTGACGTCTACGGGAAGCGCATCATCTTCATCGGCGGCTCCGCTTGGGTAGCTCTCGCCTCCATCGTCGTCCCCTTCGTGCCCAACGAAATCGGCTTCGACGTCTTCCGCGGTCTTCAGGGTCTCGGGGCTGCCGCCATGGTACCCACCGCGATTGGTATTCTGGGGACTACGTTCCCGCCGGGCAAAGCAAAGAATTACGCTTTTAGCTGCTATGGTGCTGGGGCGCCCATGGGGAGTATCTTTGGGAATTTGTTTGGTGGAGTTGTGGGAGAGTATCTTGACTGGAGGTATGCTTTTTTTCCATTTCGACTGTTATATCCGGTATTCAAATTCAAATATTCCTAACCTACGAAACAGATGGGTTTTCTGGATCTTCGGCATCCTCGCCGCAATATGCACAGTCGCCGGCATACTCATCATCCCACCACCACCCCAATCCACCTCGCCCACCTCCCCCAAAGCCCGCAACTCCATCGACTGGCTCGGCGGCGCAATCGTAACCTCCGGCCTCGTCCTCCTCCTCTTCGCCCTCTCCGAAGGCAATGTCGTCGGCTGGCGCACCCCCTGGGTCCCCGTCCTCATCGTGCTTTCCGTCCTCCTCATCCTCACCTTCGGCTTCTACCAGCACTTCCTCGAAAAGCGAATTGCCGCCGCAGCAGGAGATCCCGTCCAGCAGCAGCAACGCCAGCGCCCGCTCATGAAGATGAGCGTCTTCAAGAATGTAAAGTTCACGGCGGCGAATATCGTCATGATGCTGTTTTTCGCGTCGTTTAACCAGTTTTTGATCTATGCGACGTTTTGGTTTCAGGAGTATCAGGGGCTGTCGGTTATTCAGACGACGTTGAGGTTTATTCCGACGGGGATTACGGGGAGTATGTGTATCTCTGTTTCTCTTTCCCTTCCCTCTCTTCCTCCCCTTCTTTTACAGCATGAACTTCCCCACTTCTACTACCACCTTATTCCTTTAGCAAACTATAACTAACACTGCCACCCTACTAGTCGCCGTAGCCTTCCTAACCTCGCAACTCCTCTCTCTCCTCCCCACCCTCTCCATCCTAACCTTCGGCACCGTCTCCCTCAGCCTAGCCTCCCTCCTCTTCGCCATCCCCCTCCCCGTCAAAACCTCCTACTGGGCCTACGGCTTCCCAGCCATGATCCTCTCCGTCTGCGGCGCAGACACCCTCTACCCGACCCTGACTCTCTACGTCGCCCGCAGTTTACCAGACCAAGACCAAGCGCTGGGCGGCGCGCTGGTGAATGCGGTGGGGCAGATTGGACGCGCGTTGGGGCTTGCGGTTGCGACGGCTGTGCAAGGGGGAATTGAGGGTGTTGGTGATGGAAGAGGAGCGGAAGAGGTGTTGGGGCCGTGGGATGAGAGGTTGAAGGTGGGGATTAGGGGGACTTGTTGGTTGAATTTCGGAATGGGGCTTGCGGCATTGGCGGTTGTGATTTTGGCGTTTAGAGGCGGGGGCAGGGTTGGGGGGAGGGGGAAGCTTTGAGGAAAGAATATCCTCGTTGAAGACTTCTACTTTGCACGCTCATATTTTAAGTTCCGTTTTGATTGTCGGCATATGTGTATCGTTCATGGAGAGATGGATAAATGAATTGCATCGAAGTACTACCTAGGCTGTCCCTGCGTAGACTAAAAAGACGATATGAAAACGGGAAACCGGTAATCACCAAATACCATAGGTACCTACGCATATCAAAACAACGCCATTTCATGCACGCTTGAATACGAGATTTTAAGGACACGTGCAGGGAGGAGGATCTGTGTAAGTCTAAACCATGTAGGTGAGTACACAATAAGCGGCCTAGAAACCCTTTCCCTCTAACTAATCAATATATGCGGGCGGCTTCGTTTATTGCTACCTCTGCATCAAAAGTTTTCAGCTCGTACAGCCAAAAGTTCCACCCTCTCGCCACTATTTCCTCATGCGGTAAGGAGCGTAATGGCGAGATCGATTTCACCGGATTTCCTACCACACAAAACACTCATCGTAGCCCTATTGGAAGATGGCAAGGGTTCTTCTACTCGCGAGGGCTGATAACACCGGTCAATTGGCAATTCATCTCAGCAGCTGATATTGGAATGCTTAAAGTCCGAGAAAGAGCCCGGGGAAAAACTAGGCACCAACGCTTTCACTATTAGATTGCGTGACGCTTATTGGCTAATTGCCTACTCCTAGTTGGAGTGAGGTCGTCAGACAATTAAGTCTCGTAAACGGTTACTTGATCTGGAAGTGCAACATTTGCCAAGTCCAGCGTTTTGCCTGATAGGTAAGTAGATGTACGATAGAACACCTTTTCAGCCCCCAGATTTGCGCTGAAGTACTTGCGATGCCCCACGTACATGTGCATGAGCTGAGGCGCCACACGCATTCAGCCCCCAGGCTCGCGGGATCTAGAGTTGATAGATATAACTAGCACGCCCACGCTGAAGGAGAATGGGTGATCTTTTGTTTTCCCAAATACTATTGATTTTTTAAGGGTGTCTCAACCCTGTGTTTTGCTCTACATCGGTAGGTAGTACTTTATAAGCATTCACGCAAAGAGAGATGAAGTGCCATTAACATGATCAATTGATGCAGATAGTTCCGCTCAGCCCAGCATGTCCTCTATATCTGAAGATGACGACCAGGCCCTGGCACCCCAAGAGGTCGTCGAGGACTTTTGGGAGAATCTGATCACCAAGAAACCGAGCAAGGTGACTAACATCTTCCCACCGAGCCTCTACACCAATCTTCTGCCACCCCTGCAAAAACCAGGAAAAGTCACGGGTCAAAATGCCGCGGAATCGTACCAAGCAGCCGCGGATGAATGCCGTGCCCGCGTCAGGCGAATTGTGCGGGAATGCCATCGGACAAACCAGAAGTTTACTGATCCTGAGTTTGATATCGAGGATGATCGTGGCGTCAATAACTGCTTGGAAGGGATCGAGAGCTCATTGAACGATTCGCAAGAGGACAGCGATGACGTTACATACCCGTCGGAGATCGGTGAAGCATTGAAAGTGCTCAACAAGATATCTGCCACCACTGCAGTTACAATCGACCTTACGTCCACCGTGAAAGCGCTCAGCGGTGGAAGCAGCAGCGAAAGTCCCAGCCCGGGCTCCATCCACCGGATCGATTGGATCTTCGAGAATCCGGCCTTTACTGTAGATGGATACTCCAGTTCCGATGTCCGACAAGGCCAGAACGGGGATTGTTGGTTCATTGCGGCGGTGGCATCCATCTGCAGCAATCCAAGCCTCATGGACCGCGTCTGCGTCGAGAGGGACGAAGAGTGCGGCGTGTACGGCTTCGTCTTCTACCGCGATGGCGAATGGACTTGGACCGTCGTCGACGATAACTTGTACCTCAAGAATCCCGACTTTGACGTCTACGGCGACTACTACGATGCCGTGGGCGCCGAGGAACGCAAGTGGAAGAAGAGCAAGCAGACGGGCTCAGATGCACTGTACTTTGCCTCCTGCGCCGACCAAAACGAAACATGGTTGCCACTGCTCGAGAAGGCGTACGCAAAAGTACATGGCGACTACGACGCTATCGCCGGTGGCTGGTCGGGTGAAGGAGTCGAGGATCTGACGGGCGGCGTCACAACCACAGTCATGACGAACCGCATCCTCAGCAAGGAACGACTCTGGAAAGAACTGTTGCGTGCCAACCAAGAATTCCTCTTCACAGCATCCGCAAACCACAGCTCCTACACAAGCACCCAGAAAGGCCTCCCGCTCAACCACGCGTACTCGGTCATCAAGGCCGTGGAAACCGAAGACGAGGAAGGCAAGAAGCACCGCCTGGTGCAGGTCCGCAACCCATGGGGGAAACGCAGCTGGACCGGCAGCGGGGAGTGGAACGGCGCCTGGGGTGACGGCGCGAAAGAGTGGACCCCGTATATGATGAAGAAGCTCGACTATCGCTTCGCCGACGACGGCCTCTTCTGGATGTCGTTCGACGATCTCCGTAACCGGCTCCGCAGCCTCGACAGGACGCGCTTGTTCGACAAGAACTGGACCGTCGTCCAGCAGTGGACAAGCGTCGACGTCGCTTGGGTGACGGGATACCTCAACACCAAATTCGTCGTCGAAATCCACAAAGCTGGTCCCACCGTCTTCGTCCTCTGTCAGGTAAGCCTATCCAACCCCCTTTGACCGTGCGTGTAAACACCCACTGACCAAACCACACACACAAACAGCTCGATGACCGCTACTTCAAAGGCCTCGAAGGCAAATACCGCTTCGACCTTCACTTCATCCTTCAAGAAGACAACGCCGCAGCAGGCGACCACATCGTCCGCGCCCGCGGCGCCATGCGCGGAAACCGCAGCATCTCCGCTGAAGTCGACCTCGACCCCGGCACGTACCACGTCGTGCCCAAGATCGCGGCGTACAAGGACGACGACGCCATTGAGATCCATGAAGCGGTTAAGAAGCTCGCGAAGAATAACCCGCAGAAGTTGAGGCAAATTGGGTTGAACTATGATATTGCGAACGCGAAGGGGATCACGGAGGAGCAGAAGAAGGAGATGGAAGAGAAGACGAGGAAGAAGACTGAAGCAGAGAAGAAGAAGAAAGAAGAAGAAGCAAAGGAGAAGAAGGAGTTTGAGGCGTGGAAGAAGGAGAAGAAGGAGCGGGAAGAGAAGGAAAAGGAAAAGGTAAAAGAAGGGAAAGAATCGACGAAGGAGAAGAAAGACGAAAGCGTACAAACGACGGATAAAAAGAAAGACCAGAGCAGCAGCACCACCACCGACACCGAGACCAAGAAAAAATCGAAAGAACCATCCGACCCCTCCTCCGACTCAGAAGAAACTTCAGACTCCGACGAAGATGAAGCAGAAAAAGAAAAACCAGACACAAACCCCCCATCCACCACCGCCAAACCTGCACCTCAATCCTCCCCCGACGCATCCCTTCCCTCCCCATCCACCAAAAACGCCGACACCCCCCAAGACTCGAAGAAACCCAACGACGACGAAGACGAAGATGAAACCTCCAAGGACGACCCTAAAGAAGAAGAAGAAGAAGACAAGAAAGAAAAGGAAAAAGATAAGCAAAACTCCTGGAACGCAGTCTGTGTCCTAGGTCTCCGCGTCTACTCGCAAGACGCGGATGTTAGTATCAAGTTGGTCAAAGCGAAGAGTCCCGAGGAGGGCGCTGTGTTGGATGCGGATGGGGCTACGGGGGCGGGGGCGACGATGTGATTTAGTATAGTTTGAACGGTGTGTGTTTGTAGGACGGGCTCGAAATTACTGTCGGATTTAACGATTCTATTTGGTAGCGTTTTGTTTAAGAGAGTTAGTTGTTTCTACTGTGCTTTTCTCTTCTCTCTCTCTCTCTCTCTCTCTCTCTCTCTCTCTCTCTCGCTGTCTACGTGGTTTTCTTAACCCCAATTTGATGTAGTAACATTGATACATTCTAAATTTTCGAGAAAGAAACAGCATACTCTTTCCGTTCCCCTTCTTTTTCTTCTTCTCATCGTATGAGACGTATTCTAGATCTTTTCGATGGGATGTTGGAGAGGATAGGAACGAGTTTATGCAGGTAAGGGGCAAGGAGGCGGGGTCATTTAGTTGAGGGACTGATGTCGAGAATGAGGAGATAGTATGAGCGGTTTTTGTATCAAAGTTATAATCTAATTATCGTAAGGTGTTATTACTTGCGGTATCTCACGTGAAAGATAGTTACCCGTGTGCATGTCCCAGCCAAGGACGTTACACCGTGATTTTTGCCTAGTTTCGATTGATACCGTGAGTGATTATACCAATGATTTGCGAAGACAAAAAAAGTCTTTAAAAGTTTTGATTATTCGGGTTATCAACGCAGAGGAAGTACGCACAGGTAAAAGCAATCTTTGTATAAAATCGGGAACATTTCATTCGTATCTTGACTACATATCGACGGTTTCCAACTGCTTTTGGACAATATCGACGCCCAATAGCCATCCCCGGGGATACTACGCTACTCCTCCTCGAGATTCAGGCTTCAAAACTCCATCAATAACCTGCTGTGCCCTCCACGCAGCCCAACTATCTACAGTCCTATCATCGTCCTTTTCCCCCTCGGCCAAGGGCGGGATTACACTACTTCCCGAAAGCCTGTGCATAGTAGCATCCTTTTTCGCGCGCACAAAGTATGCCAAACTCTGACGGGGGAATTGGGCCTGGGATCCGGGAGGAGAAACGACGCGGTGGAGCGAGCTTCGTAGCAATCCGCCCGTCCACTCGGTAAGCGTATCGGCGATGATGACGAACGCGGTGTTTGGTTTGGGGGGAACGTAACGCCACTCCTCCGACCCGGTGGGTAGGATTTGAAGGCCGCCGGAGACGTTGAACAGGAACGTGATGACACCGATATCGGTGTGTCCCCCGAAATTGATGCGGTCTGATTCTGCAGCGAGCTGTGCCTGGCTGCGTAGTAGGCGCACGGCAGACGCCGAAGGTTCGTTGATAGGGCAACGTGAGGATAGTGTGCCTGGCTGGAGATCGAGGTGTTTGTCTAAATGGCCGAGTAAGATGTTGACTGCGGCAGCCGAAGCATGGCAGAAGTTGCGGAGCCCCTCGCGACTGGATTCGATGGGCTTGGGATTAGATAGAGGGGGGATGTTTCCTAGGATATCATCCTGGCTTATGGTGTAGACTTCTATACTGTCTCTGGTATTATCATCCACCCTCAGCATCCCCTTGCGCTTATATCTGTTTGGCTGTGTTAGTACCACCGTTGGAGATTCTCTGGGACCCAGAATGGACTCACCCTATCAAGCTTCGTGGGGCATCGCAAGCGTACTTTTCGAGCGTTTGATGGTCAAGAGTCAGGGTTTCCTCTACTAGATCGAATGTTTGGCCCGCCGTCTCTAGCAAAGCCTTCCCTTGCGGGCCGTTGAGATCGAGGAAGAAAAACCCCTGTTTTCTAGATGCCTGGTAGAGCTTCAATGATTCTTCGTCGGATCCGGCCTGTAATTTGTCGAGTGAGAGCGTGGGAATGTCAGCTACAGGTAGCTTGGAATCAGACGAGAATGGAGGAAACTTGGAGAAGTGTTCTGGGGTAGGCATGGTGTATCAATGCTGGTAAGCGATGGCGATGGCGGGGGCTGTTGGAAAACCAGAGGTAGGCACAGCAGGCGATGGATATAGTAGTGGATCAATGAACAAGGCAAATGTGACCCCGCACCACTGTCCAATGATGACAGTTGAAGAGTGGTGCTTTATTGGTTCCGTGTTGCAGTGCAAGCCATAGTCGGACAGCGACGGATGATATGAAGTTGTTATAGTTGAAATAAGGCAAATGATAAGCATGTCTCACTGATGCATTCAAATGAATGTTGTGTTTACATTAAACTTCACAATTTGTAAATGACCGAGACATGTCGCTAATGCTATCGATGCTGCATCGTCACAGTGCAAGTCCCAGCCAGTCACAAACTATACCTAGTATTTTGTGACAAAAGTAGACTCAGCAGAAGGCAAACGGCGACTATTTTGTTTTAGATAATGGGCACGATGGGATGGCTCTTGCTGCAGTCAATCAGCAAGTTGCTTAACTTGTTGCAGGAATTACGACAACCCGCAGATCTCGTACGTATCTCCCTCAACAGCACATTTAATTTTTCGTCGGGGCAGGGATAGCCTGGATAGTACTGTTATATCATTCACTCGTCCAGCTCTCATGCAAAATGCGTGCCTGCAGGGCGTAACGCAAGGAGCGAAAAAGAGTAAGCGATGTCCTACCCTAGCACACCATAGAATCCCCCCTTCCCCACGCCCCAACTTCACAATCCTCGTGTTTCAATGCATGAAGAACGTATAAGTGACATTCAAGTGCATACTGCAGCCGAAGGGTAAGCCCCTGCCTCAGACCTGCAGATGCGGCGCCCCGCCTCGTATTTTCCCTGTTGGAGCGCCTTATCAGGAATGTGGCAAATCCGGGCCATCCCGCACGTAACTGTGGACAGAGATGTTGGTGAGTCGTATCGGCAAGAGAGTCAAGAGTGGTATGTGGAGGAATGAACATGCAACCTCTGTTCTATTTCATTGGGTAGTGGGCTCTAGAAAAGATGCAGAAGTGGAATAAATCTTTACATTAAATGATAAGATAACAATGGCTCAGGTTAAGTGAAGACGGTTGGCAATTGGCGTGTTCATTCAAGAACAAATAATGTTTGGCGTATGACCTTTGGAATAT
The DNA here is from genome assembly GCA_023627715.1 of Periconia sp. R9002. Lineage (NCBI taxonomy): Eukaryota > Fungi > Ascomycota > Dothideomycetes > Pleosporales > Periconiaceae > Periconia > Periconia sp. R9002. The sequence goes on from JAMAHW010000086.1 coordinate 101,354, forward strand.
CGTCTCATTTCTCAGGATTTGATCTAATACAGTTTGAAGTTTGATAGAATCTAATTACATCTAGTGTTATGGCTCTGGTAGAGACCTCACCAAAAGGTGTGATCGATTTTCTGTTCCAATCATCCACGCGAAACAACGAGAAAAGACACACTGACGACTTTTGTCGGTGAGTAGCTCTCGAGATCAACTCGGTCATCGTGCCGTCAATAGACTTACATCACCATCGTCTTCACCCGACAAGGTATTGTATGTCTTGAACGTAGTGAGGGTATAGGGGTCCTTAGAGCCAGGGACTTTTGAGTCTTTGGATTTACTTATGGTCGTCGACTGGACAGTAGACCTTTGAGCATCGAACTTCTTGTATCGGAACAAAGCGACGCAGGTTGGGACGCAAGCCGCAATAATGCCAACACCCAACTCGAGGTATGCGACGACGGTGACTGGGACTTGGGCATCTATCTCGCAATCAGTCTTGATCGTCCTCTTTCTCAAGTGCAACACTAAAACACTTACAAGTGAAGTCTTTAACTGTCAGAGTGCGTGTATAAATATTTCTTAGGGCATTTGAGATGGTAGCTGTTAAGCCTAACCCAAAAAGAAAACACACATAAATCTTCTTCGCTGTCGCAATTCGGATGTTCCAAACGATATAAGCGGGAATCAAACTCAGACCGAGATCAGTCACAATCGTCAGCGCTGACTGAACGTAGGCTACATTGTACAGAGCCGCCAGATCAAGACATCGTCCAGCGGTCTCAGGCTCCCATAACTTCTTTAAAGGAGTGCAGGCAGACCCCAGGACAGCGATGGTTGCAATGGTTGCCAGCAACATTGGTGTCATCAAGATACCCAGTAACCATCGCAAGGTTTTGTCATCGCGAATCCGGAGGATGTGAATGCTGATGGAAATTTTGGTGATCATGGTCACGATGACACAATCCATCTCGAAGAATATGTTGTACGCCCTGATCAAGGGCGTTTTCTCGGCTGCATTTGGGATATTGTATATGTGCTGCCCGAGTCCTAGGTTGACTTTTAAATGGATCAGAATGACTCCTACGAGAAGAAAAGCCTTCGCAAAAGTTAGCAAAAGAACCACCGCGGGCAACTTTAGGGGCATACCCAAGCAATTACAATGGTGGTGTCGTCCCATTTCCAACCTTGGGAATTCTTGTTTGAGATGCGGAGACGAACATAGGCTCGCACGGCTATCAAGATGAAAGACAGGATTAAGAGAATGTAGGCCTCTGCCAAAATTCCAGCCGCAGCAGGTGTGTACATGACGATATCTTTGGGAGGGGAAAAGATTTCGTCCAGATGAAAAACGAGAAACGGAAATAACAGTACAGAATGTGACCAGCCCCGTATCGAAGTGAAATATGCAAGCCGAATTCTAAGAGCCAATTGTTTAATGTGAGCGAGCGATAAGCAAACGGGGGCGGGCCGCGTGGGGCGGCTTACCACAGACCATGAAGTATGTACACGGGCAAAATACGAACTGCAAGGCTACCCGGCGACACTGCAGCAACCATTGGGGGAACAGGTCAGGCAAACGGTTCGCTTACGACTATTCAGGAAACTACTACCAGTTCAGCTTTCTGAATCCCTGGACGGACACTATTTCTTCGGTTTCCGATTGAAATGTCTCAGTACTGATCATCTCTGCTGCATGAAGGTAGCCAAATAAGTACAGGTACTGTCATTGCTCCGCGTCGGAATCAGACATCTGTGGTGGCCCTTTCGACAACCCTGCGAATGGCTGCAATGCAACCTTGGACAGCGTCACCCATTCTGGCACCAGGAACCTCATGCCCTCCATGATGTGTATATGTGTAACGCATTCGTGAGTCGCATACGCCCGAGAGCAATTGAATCTCTTTCGCATGCGCCTTATCTTTGAGGCCCCATATATGAGCCGTGGGCAGACGTAGCAGAGGTTGCTCTGGTTCCTGTTCGAGCATCTTTATATGCCCCTGCTCCAATGCCTTCCAATCAAACACGTTTCCAGCCGAAAAGAATACTGCGCATTGAAATGGTGGAGGCGTATTCGCAGATTCCTCACTTAACCTTATCATGTATGTGGCAAGGAGCCCGGCGCCGTGTGAAAAGCCAATCACACCGTCAAACGGTCCCTCCTGTTGGACGTATTGATCGAGTAGGGAAAGTGCCCGCCGAATAGAGGTATGATCGGCAACGTAGTAACTGAAGTACTCCTCAGTGACTGGGTAATATGATTTGATGTCTGGTGAATCTCTTAGCAATCCGCTGTTCGGGTTCTGAAGGTATTCATAAATACCATCGGCAATAGGCGTTCTTTCTGTCCCCTCTACAAACTCGTACGTGTGGTTATCTCCAAGCTCGTATCGGATGGTCGCTTTTATAAGTCTTAGCATGACCTATCGCTTTGTACTGTCTAGAAGTGGGTCTTTACCTGTCTGCGTCTCAAGAACATGATTGTTCGTCCCAATGCCATGCAGACAGAGAAAACGCATCGTTTCAGAACAAGTAGATGGAGTAGGAAGAACGGTAGGTTAAGATTATCTCAATTCGTGCTTTCCGGAGCGGCCTTACATGGTACTAGACAGTAGACTTTATGCTTCCTAGTCTACGCTCAGAAAGTCCACATGTACATCCCCACGTCGACTGCCAATTCAGGGTAGTGCCTCACCTTCGGCTGTCTCGGACACCAGGAAACCAGCATAAGCCGCATTTTCTCTCCGGGATTATTGGATTTCAAATCGCAAGAAGAGCTGCAGCATCTTGCACAATCACACAAGGCAAACCCGTAGGCAGTTTATCCCTATTACGAAAGAGATTGCTTGCATACCAGGGTCTTGCATTCTGAGGATTGCTGTGTCTCATGGTCAATGATTCCCAATAATTCGCTGCAGTTCTTCAATCATACAATATTGGCAAAACATATGTGTCTCCCTGTTTATCAACTATACGACTCAAAATAAACATCTGTCTTAAAATTCGGTAACCGAGGAAATATCAGATTGTGCTATTAGGGGACTTGAATATTCGCAGCTCGAGTGTTGTCAACAGCTATCTGGTACCTTCCAATAGCACTGAGCTCCGCACATTGCCGAACACTTTCTTTCGGATACCAAACTTCATATTCGACAGAAACAATCAAGTCACCCAACCTCAGTGCATAGTTTACTTAACCAAAACAAGGATGAATCCTGAGTTTCCAGAGCCAGTAGCCGTTATAGGTTACTCCTTTGGCTTCCCTCAGGATGCTGTCGACTCCGATGCTCTGTGGGATATCATGATGAAGAAGAGAAACACGGCAACAGAATTCCCAGCTGACAGGATAAGCTGTGATTCGGTGTATCATCCTGATGCAACACGACGTGGTCAAGTTAGAATGCACTTCTATTGGGCAAATTCTTCGACACTGACCCAATCAGATTCCGGTCAACCGTGCACATTTTATGAAACAAGATCTGGCTGCATTCGATGCATCATTTTTCTCTGTTTCGACGACTGATGCGGCCAGTATGGACCCACAGCAACGTCTTCTTCTAGAGCATACCTACATGGCACTGGAAAATGGTACGTGCATATCACGTCTCTGTGATTTGTAGTTATTTGTGCTGAGCCTATGACAGCTGGCCTTTCGACTGAATCGGTTTCTGGAAGTAAGACTTCAGTGTATACCGGCAGCTTTTGCAATGACTGGATGCATTTGGCCTATAAAGACGGCGAAGAAGCTGAGACTACGACTGCTCTGGGGGTGCAAGCGTGCTTCATTGCTAATCGAGTGAGTTGGTTTTTCAATCTGAAGGGCAACAGCGCCAACATCGATACTGCCTGCTCGAGTAGTTTGGTATGTCTCGATAAGGGTTGCCAAGACCTTCAATCTGGCAGTCATGAGATGGTAAGTATCCGCACAGCCTCGATTGGTTTACCCTCGAAATGCTGATGCCTTATAGAGTATCATAGCTGGAGCCAACATCATAGTATCTGTGGATAGCTTCCACACCTTGACAAATCTTAACATGCTCTCTCACGACGGTCAATCCTACAGCTTTGATCATCGAGGGCATGGTTATGGGAGAGGTGAAGGGGTAGGTGTGTTGGTGTTGAAGCGGGTTTCCGATGCAATTCGAGACAACGATACGATCCGCGGCATTATTCGGGGCTCGGGATGCAATCAGAATGGCCGCACTTCCAGCATCACTCTGCCTGATCCAGTCTCTCAGCTGGCCCTAATCCGTGAGACTTATACGAAAGCTGGCTTAAGTATGAAACATACAAGATTTTTTGAGGCCCATGGTACTGGCACTATTGTAGGCGACCCTAATGAGGCAAAGGCCCTGGGGGAGGCTTTTAGGAAGTTTCGCACAAACGAAGACCCGCTCTGGGTTGGTGCTATCAAATCTAATATTGGCCACATAGAAGGTGCTAGTGGAATTGCGGGTGTGATCAAGGCCATGTTGGTCCTTGAGAAGGGGATAATTCCCCCGAACACAAACTTTGAGAAACTGAACCCAAAGATAGACGCAGAATTTCTCAAGATAGCTGTAATGCGCAACTCCCTGCACAACAATTCAAAACTGACTGACTGTGATCTTAGTTTCCACTCGAATCAATGCCATGGCCTGCGAAGGGCCTTCGTCGAGCCTCTGTGAACTCGTTCGGGAATGCGGGAACAAATTCTGTAAGCTATTCTATTCTGACATAGAATCCGAAGAGATCTAATTCAAATGTAGCACGTTATACTGGATGATGTGTACCATTTCCTGGAAGAACACAAATTGAAAGCATCTCATTTGACCGTCCAGGATCCACCTTCAGAGTCTATTCCCGGACCACAGCGACTTGAAAAGTCTAAAAATCTGGAAATAAGCCCGGCCAATACTCTAAGTCATCCGCGGGTCCTCGTTCTATCTGCGCACGATAAGGACGGCGTAAAACGACAGGCTGAAGCGCTTGGGTCTTACTTGTCGCAAAATCCATCTATTCTAAATCCGCAGTACCTTGATAACATGGTTCATACTCTTTCATTCCGAAGAACGGAATTAGCTTGGAAGTCGTGTGCCGTTATCCAGTCACAAGCTGATCTTCTGAGTCTACCCTCAATTATCTCTCCACCAGTCAGATCGAAACGTCCAAATCTGGCATTCATCTTCACTGGACAAGGCGCACAATGGCAGGGTATGGCGACCGAGCTTCTTGCGGTCCCTATCTTCAAGCAGAGCATTGAGAAGGCGGAAGTCTTTTTGAAAGGTATAGGATGCCCTTGGAGTCTGCAGGCGGAATTGCTACAATCGCAGGACTCAAGAATGAATATGCCAGAGTTATCGCAACCCATCTGTACCGCAGTGCAAATTGGCCTGATCGATATGCTTTCGTATTTCAACATCCACCCAACATCGGTCGTTGGCCATTCGTCAGGCGAAATTGCAGCAGCCTATTGCATTCAAGCTATCTCATGGAAAGAAGCATTACGAATTGCATACTTCCGTGGTGTGCTCTCTGGGAAATTACCATCTTTGGGTCAGAACGGAGCGATGGTGTCTGTGGGCCTGACGCCGGATGCAGTCACTCCGTACATACAACACGTAGCAGCTCAAACACAAAGTGCAGCCGATCTAACAGTTGCATGTGTCAATAGTCCAAATAATATCACTATATCTGGGGATGCATGTCAGGTCGACATTCTCCACGAGGTTCTCAACCAGAAGGGAATTTTCGCGCGGAAACTATCAGTGGGCGTGGCATACCATTCTCCGCATATGTTGGCCATCGCAGACGACTATCGAAAATTGATTGGACCTCTAGGCTGTGACCGCATCCATCTGAAGAGTCCTATCACCATGTTCTCCAGCGTTAGCGGACTTCCAGTTTCACCCGAAGAGCTCACTTCCCCAGAATACTGGGTGAAGAACATGGTATCGCCAGTCAACTTTGCGGGTGCTGTAGGGACACTTTTGTCTAAGTCTACACGCGAGATACGCCGAAAACTTGACCTCAGTCACAAGACTCTATCGCGTTTGGATATGCTGGTCGAGATAGGTCCTCATTCAACCCTTCAGGTACCGCTCCGAGAAACAATCAAGCAAAACGCCAATCCAATGAAGTTGGAGTATGTTTCGCTTCTCAAAAGAAGCATCTCTGCAGTTGAGTCATCTTTCCAAGGGATAGGATTCATCAAGTGTTCTGGATACCCTGTGGATATGTCAAGATTAAACAATCTGCATCCAGACAGTGCGCATCAATTGATGACTCTCCCTCTTCCATCGTATGTGTTTGACCATTCGAAGAAACATTGGGTCGAATCTAGATTGAGCACTCATTATCGACTTGGTACTCAGGGGAGATTAGACTTGCTGGGAAAGCCAACGGCAGACTGGAACCCAAATTCGCCGCGTTGGCGCAACCACTTACGAATTTCGGAGATGCCCTGGATAGAGGACCATGTTATCGACGGTGCGCTAATATACCCTGGTGCTGGCATGATAGTCAAAGTCATTGAAGCCGCCAACCAAATAACATCGAAAGTCGGAGACATACTTGGATTCGAGTTCAAGGACTTGTCTTTTCTACGAGCCCTCCATGTAGCTCGGGACACCAAAGGAACAGAAACCCAGCTCGTCTTTCACTCGATACAACATGTCCCGCGCCCTCTAGATTCGTGGTCAGAGTTTACCCTATCGGCCTACGAAAACTCAACATGGGAGGAATGTTTTCGTGGTTTTGTTCGAGCGCGGTATGCAAGAAAGAAGAACGAGATCGACAACGGAAAAGAAGAACGCATGAAGATCGAATCATACCGGTCGATAAGATCCTCTTTTCATGCGCTTCCTGACTCAGCTATCGTGCCTGGACAGCTTTATTCAAGCTTTTGGAGAGACGGACTCTGCCTCGGAGAGTCATTTCAGCGGATCATCAACGGGGAATATGATGAACAGAGTCGTGTCAAGGGCACTGTAGGCTTGTATGAATGGCCCAAGGACCAGTATCCCCAACCCCACATTATCCATCCCACCAGTCTTGACGCTATTTTTCATGTCGCGATAGCCGGGTACGCGCAGGGTGGACGCAGAAGCTTACCGACATTCATTCCTGCCTTCCTCGGGAGTCTTTATGTGAGCAAAGACGGACTTAGCTCTCCTGAGAGTAAAGAGGTGCATGAGATGACTTGGATTAAATCGGGAACCAGCCGTAGTCTCGAATGCAAGGGAGTTGTGCTGGATCACGATCTCAGCCGCGTCCTGGTTGAGTTTGACGGATTTCGCATGTCGAACATCGCAAGCAGCAGCCAGGCAACTCCCGTGGAAGATGAAATGAAACATATGCCGCATAATATTGTGTATCAACCGGACCACAACTTACTTGACGAAAAACACGCGTTCGCAGAGTTCAAGACTTCACGAACATGCGACAATACGTCTCTGAAGCGCATCATCCACATGATCTCCCACAAAAATCCCAATCTGCGCGCTTTAGAGGTGGATTTGGAAGACCCGGGATTGACCACGGGAATGTTAAATACTTTATCTGAATCCAGGACGGACGGAAGCATACTGTGTCATAGCTACTCGCTGTATCACTTTACGGCATTCGATACCCTCGCGATTGAAAGACGCAAACAGGAACTTTCAAAGTATCCAGCAGTACGATTCGAAAAGATGAATGGCGACCGCGACTTCATCGCACAGGGACTCGAGAAGGATTATTACGACCTTGTTATTGTCCCTGCTTCGTTTGCGGAGCGCGAGAATGGATTACAAAGTGTTGAGTCGATCCTCAAACCGAATGGGATCTTGCTATGCATCGCCAATGGACCCGGTGGAAGCGATCTGAAGATTACAAAGTGGCCAGGTTTAGTCGGGCCTACCAGTAACCCAAGCTCTGTGGCCGACATCACCATTTACAGAACGGCCGTTCAAGAAAATGGAATAAATGGTTCTTTGCAGCCCGAGGATGGCAAAAGCTTTTGTATGGTGATTGACTCTAGCTCAAACACTCAGGTGCGGGTTGCTTCTGATATAGAAGCCTCATTGCAAGCCCAAGGAATTCAGGACGTTCGCATCGCAAATCTAAAGGACCTTACGTATGGTGAACAATACACGAATACAGTCCTGGTGATTCTCCTGGAGCTGGATAACCCCTTTCTATACAACATACACAGACAAGAGTACGAACAGATTCGAAGGCTTTTACTAGCTGCTCGGAATATCCTCTGGGTGAACTTCGCTGGTGGAACAGACGCTTACCGACCGGAGTTTTCCTTGGTGCATGGCCTGGCACGTGCTTTACGCAAGGAGCTCGAAGGGCTAGAGTTCACGATTGTGTCATTTGAGGCAAATGATGGGCTTTCAGAGGGACAATATCGCAACCTTTCTTCGATCCTGTTTGCCAAACACATCAATCGAGATGCTGTGCTACCCGACTCAGAATTTCTTGAGATTGGTGGCGCGATTTGTATTCCCAGAGTGGTTCCGACTGTTGATCTGGGCGAGCGGCTGAATACAAGATACTCAAAACAGCAGAATGCTGTTGTTGCGATTCGAGATGCGCCACCACTTCTCGCGGATCTAGAAATCCCAGGCCTCCTCGATACTCTCCGCTTTGTTGAGAACCGCGAGCTGGAAAGTGTGCTGCAGTGTGACGAGGTCGACATCAAAGTAAAAGCAATAGGACTGAATTTTAAGGACTGTTTGGCGGCACTAGGTCAATTGCCCAACGCCACTTTTGGCCAAGAGTGCGCAGGTATCGTGGTCCGATCAGCATCCCACTTGTTTGAGACGGGCGATCATGTCATCGCGTTTGGAATGGGTGGATTCAAGACGGTACTGCGACTCAACGCTGCCAACGTTTTTAAGATCCCGAAGCATTTGCCATTTACCACTGCAGCCGCTATTCCCGTCCAGTTCGGGACCGCGAGGGAAGTCATCCACCGAGTGGCGCGAATACAGAGTGGTGAATCCATCCTCATTCACGCAGGAGCAGGTGGAACAGGACAAGCTTTGATACAGATAGCGCAGTCCCTCGGTGCCGTCGTGTTCGCGACTGTAAGTACCCCGGCCAAAAAAGATGTCTTGGTCAAAACGTACAACATAGACGAACAGCACATCTTCTACAGTCGCGACACCAGCTTTGCACAAGGGATCCAGCGAGTTACTAATGGACGAGGCGTCGACGTGGTGGTGAATTGCCTGAGCGGTGATAGCTTGCTAGCGTCTTGGGAGTGCCTAGCTCCGTATGGTCGATTCATCGAAATCGGACTTAAGGAAATCCTGGATAATGCAAATCTCCCCATGATGAAGTTCGGCTCAAACACATCGTTTCACGGATTTGACGGGTCCCTTTGGATACGAGACCACCCGGATATCGCGAGAAAGGGACTAGAAGAGATGATTAATCAATTCAGTCTCGGTATGCTTCATCCTCCACAGCCTCTGATTTGCCATGGCATATCGCATATCGAGAAGGCGCTTCGTTCGCTACAGGAGGGTACTAGTCCGGGTAAAGTTGTGGTTGAGATATCTGACGATTCAGAAGTCCAGGTGAGTATTACACGTCAACTTATAATGAGTATATGCTGAAATTGTTTATATCAGGCGATAATTGATACACGGCCAAGTTTCATGATGGATCAAAATGCTACTTTTGTTATAGCCGGGGGTCTAGGAGGCATTGGACGGGCCACTGCCCGCTGGATGGCTGACCGAGGCGCAAAGAACTTGATCTTACTGTCGAGAAGTGGGCCACGAACTGTCGCTGCCATGGAGCTTTGCGCAGAACTTCGCGACAGGGGTGTTCGAGTAGAAACACCTGCATGTGACATCACCGATCTTTCAAATATGAGAGAAACCTTTGCGCAACTCTCTGCAGACATGCCTCCAATTAAAGGAGTGTGTCAGATGTCAATCGTGGATAAAGTACGTGCGAGCAATTTTCTTTCTTTGATGGTTTAAGATTGCCATTCTCTGACTTGTTGCCCAGGACTGTCTTTTTGAGAATTTAGACTACCCGGACTGGAGCGTCGCTGTCGATTGCAAGTCGATTGGTACCTGGAATCTTCACACTATTCTTCCCGGCGGGATGGATTTCTTCCTTATACTCTCCTCCATTTCCGGACTATCCGGTATTCGCGGCCAAGCAAACTACGATGCAGGGAACACATACGAAGACGCTTTTGCACGCTACCGAGTGAGTCAAGGAGAAAAATGTATATCGCTTGACTTGGGCGCTATGCTTGACGACGGCATTCTGGCAGAGAACAAGAACCTCCTGGCCCGGGTGCTGACGTATGGCACCATGCAAGGTATCTCTCGACAGATGTTCCATGGAATGTTGGACTACTACTGCAATCCCAGCTTACCGCTCTTGTCCCCGTCGGAGTCACAGGTAGCTATTGGAGTTGGCGCAGAAACCAACGAGAGTCTGGAGGGAGCCAGTGCTAACCACCAAGCAATGCTGAGGTATGTGGTGAAGAACGCAGCAGCCCAGCAGGGAGAGGCAGGACGTGGGAATGCAGACCAAGCCACAGGTCATCGGGCGCTATTTGCAAATGCAGCGACGCTTGAAGACGCTGCTACAGTTGCCGCAGAAGCCATTGTGGAAAAGCTGGCGAGATCACTCGTGGAATTGCAAGACAAGACGAACATTGATTGGAACAAACAACTGCAGATATACGGGGTCGATTCGCTTCTAGCGGTAGAGTTGAGGAACTGGATTGTAAAAGAATTCAAGGCGGAAATCACGGTCTTTGAGATCCAGGGTGCATCGACACTTCGTACTTTGAGCATGTCGGTAGCAGTCAAAAGCACACTTCGGAATAGCTAGCGGGTTGCGTTGGAGATGTAGTTATGGGTAGGGTAGGTGGGCTTGGATTGGTAGCGGCTCTGACTTCATATTGAAGCCATGACTTTTTCGTCAAGTGAGATCTGCTGGAGTATGTCTGTGAAGACCGCTTTGGATGTTTTGATGGTGACTACATGCCGTGGGACCAGCCTGCCGCCTTGCACTGAGGGAGGCAGACCGTAGTAGTGCTCTTAGAAGATGTAGTAGCCGTGGAACTCACGAATCTCAAAGACACCGAACGAAGGTCACATGAAATATGAGCTACAGTTTCCATGCAAATTGAAAGTGTTCTGACAGAACTAGTATACATGGCAGAGGACGTTCAATTTGCCATAGAATGATGCTGTATCATGAAATATGTAGACAACCCAAATCCAAAGATGATCTCACACTGATACAGCTTCACGGCGAAAAGCAAATCAATGAATCCAAATTGGAATCCGACTTGACTGGTAGGGATATCATGCAATTGATAGAACTTCAGCATTATCTACTTCTGGAAGAATGCCCGATTGGCTAAAACAACTCGGTTTCTCGGTATCTAGTCTACATTGATGTTTGCCAGGGACGGGCATGAAGAAATACGGGATCTGAGACAAATGTCTTCCAGAGCAGTTCAATTGTCTTTACCCCGCCCTTCGCAGCATTGCCGTCACTGCAGTGGAACGATATGCAAGGTATACGAGGTCTTCCATACAACTGCCGATTACACTCGGATGGGGGTGTATCCAGCCCTGTACTTGCAGTCTGCAGTCTGCAGTGACACGACATGACTGTGCAGCTCGGACTTGCAAAGACGCAGGGGCAGTCATGTTGCAGAATCTGGTTCGCATGGGTTCCATATGTTGCCTGCTGCTATCAATATGATGCCTTCGTACCTATGCATGTATGTTTGCCTACTTTTTTTGAGGACTCTGAAAAATATCTGCGTGCATAGAATCTTGAATTACGGGGCATTTTCGTACATATAGCATCCCCACTGATTTTGGCAGTCGCCGATGTTTTTGAACTCCCCATTCATCAGCTTTTTGCTTAACACTGTATCCAAGTTTGCCCTTAACCAATCCCCTCTGCATTTAAATAGCTTTGATTTATCAATCAACTCCTAATGGATAACCTGCGACGCATCTGGCCACAACTACGCCCTACACCAGGCCCTACCCTCACCGAGTCCAACCTCCCACCCCAATCCGGCAAAGTAATCCTCATTACAGGCGCAACAGCCGGTATCGGCTTCGAACTCGCTCGCATCTTGTACGGAGCCGGAGCACGCGTATACATAGCAGCACGCTCATCCTCGAAAGCCGAAACCGCCATCGCTCAGATCAAAAACGTCCAGCCGAAGGTATCAGGGGGATCACTAGCGTTCCTGAAGCTCGACTACGCCGACTTGAGAACCGTCAAGCCATGCGCGCAGGCCTTCCTTGCAAAGGAATCAACCCTCGATGTGCTCTTCAACAACGCCGGCATGATGTCGGCTTCGACCGAGAGGACAAGGCATGGTTTCGAACCTCACATGCAGGTCAACTGTATGGGGGCGTTTCTTCTTACGAAACTGCTTTCTCCGGCTCTAGAACTGGCTGCTGCTAAGAACAATACCCCCGGAGCCGCACGGGTGCGCGTCGTTTTCACGAGCAGCATGCTCGTTGACGCAACAGCTCCAGACGAGGGTGTCCCGCCTGCGGAGCTAGATCAACCCTCCACGGCCCCAGATCGTAATTACGCGATTAGTAAGGCTGGGAATTGGTTCCTCGCAGTGCAATACGCAAAGGTGTTAGTTCCCAAGGGGGTAGTCGTACTAACGCACAACCCGGGGAACCTGCGTACCGCCGTTCTCGATGAGGGGTTCTCGAAGATCGTGTTATGGGCTGCTCAGCCTCTGCTCGGACGGGCTGTAGACGGTGCATACACGTCCCTGTGGGCTGGCTTCTCGGATGAGGTGACTGCTGATGATGGCGGCAGGTATGTTATGCCGTGGGGGAAGTGGCAGGATAATCCTCGCCCCGCGCATTTGGAAGCGATCAAGGAAGGGGATGGAGGGAAAGGATATGCTAGATATTTCTTTGAGTGGTGTGATGCAAAGACTAAGGACTTTCAGTGATTATCATGTTTCAAGCATCAAAGTGTACCGATTGCACACGTGAGAAGTGATCATTGTACATATATAATCAAGTCGACTGCTTATCGCAACGACCCCTCAAATTCCAAATCAACTTGAAGCATACTTTCTTCTCGAGCGCTATTGATGTCTTGGGACTGACAATCTCCAGCGTAGTCCTCCAGCGTAGTCAGAAGAACCTTCACCTCTTTCTTCTATTTACTGGAAGAAAAGCTTATCTGCATGGCTGGCTGAGGGTTTTCCAATTCCGAGGTAATACTCTATTAATCACTAAACCCCTCAAACTCCTCTTCTTCCGCGACCTTCTTGCGAACCTTCTCAATCATACCCCTCAATTCTTCCTCTTTCTTCTTTTCCTCTGCACTCAGTTTACTCACGCGCTCCGCCTCCCTCTTCTTCTGCTTCTTCTCGCGTCGAACTTCCTTTGTGGCGCGCTGCTCCAATTTCTGGCTCCAGGCGGGCGCTTCTCTCTTCTTGCCGTGTTTCTTCTCCCCACCTTCCGCATCTTTGTCGGCATGGAGCTCTGCTAACCGCTGCTTCTCACGCGTCTTGTCTTTGTAAGCCAGGTTGTCGAAGTCGATGCTGAGTCCTAGTGATCTGTCGCCGGTGAATTTCTTGAGTTCGGGCATAGCGGGGAGGCGGAGGAGACCCCATGCGTTGGCGAGGTCTTCCCAATGGAGATCGAGGACACGGAAGATGGAGCTGGCGGTGTGTTTGCTGTAGGCGCGGATGGACGAGACGAAGCCGCGCTGTGCTTTGTCGTAGAGGGCGCGGTCGGCTTTGACTACGGTTCGGATCTTGGAGGTCACGGCATCGGCGTCTGCGGAGGTTGTGGTGATTGACGGACTGGTGAGTGGTGTGATGGGCGTTTGGCGGACGCGCAGAAATTCGATGTAGTCTTCTTCGCGACCGGGCGTAAGGAAGGTGACGGCAAGCCCTTTGCGGCCGGCGCGGCCGGCGCGTCCGCAGCGGTGGATGAAGGTTTTTGGATCGCTGGGCGGATCGAGTTGCAAAACCAGGTCGACGGTAGGGATGTCGAGCCCGCGCGCCGCAACATCTGTAGTGACCAGGAGCGATGGCATCATGCTGTCGACGAATTTGGTGAAATTCTTGCGGCGCACTTTGTCGGGTTGTTTACCATGGAGAGGGACGACGGTGTAGCCGTCGAACAGGTGCGGGAGGATGTGCTGGAAATAGTCGACCGAGTAGCATGTTGCTAGATAGAGTATGGCTTTTTGGGGGCGCGGTTGGAGTGTGGTGAGGAGTTTTTGGATAGCTGGTATCCTCTGTGAAGCAGGTACAATGAGGTAGGCCATTTGAAGACTGGCGGGAGTGCGCTTGTCTTCGATTTTTCCAGATTCATCTATAGCTCTTGCTTTTACTTTGACGGCAATTCGCACGGGGTACCGTAGACCGACTCGGATGAGCTGGTCGACTGCTTCGCTGACGCTGGCACTGAAGAGACCTGTTCGTCGTTGTTTGGGGAGTCGACCTAGGATCTTCTGTAGGTCCTCCTTGAAGCCAAGATCTAATAGACGATCTGCTTCATCTAAAACTAGCGCGTCAAAGGACGACTGGGGACAATGCACATGAGGAGATGCGAGAAGGGACAAGAGTCGACCGGGTGTGCCGATAAGAACATTCGGTGATTGCTTAAGAAAAGCACTTAGGTCCTGTGCTGGGGTGACAGTACCTCCAAGAAGTAGTTGGGGGACGATTTTGAGGGTTCCAGGTGGGAAGGCTGGAGGTGGCGGCGCCGCATCTGCATCGGCCATATCGGAATCTTCATCTTCATTAGCCGTATTGATGACGGCAGCAGATGGTGCATGGAATTTGAGTAGAGAAATCAGAACCGAATGAATCTGAGTAGCCAGCTCTCTGGTGGGCGATATGATGATGGCACCCACGTGATGCTTCTTGGTAGGCGTCTCAAGCCGGAGCAGACGCTCCACAACAGGTATCAGAAAACTATTCAAAGTCAGTCACGGAAGGTACATGGCAGTTGCGGATACATACGCGAGCGTCTTTCCAGACCCTGTTACTGCCTCGACGACGACATCTTTGTTACCCATAAACATAGGAATGGTGGCTTGCTGCACGGGGGTGGTTTTGGTGAAGCCCATGGCCGAGATGGCGTCGAGTATCCATTCGGATAATGGTGGTGTGAGAGCGCTCCATTGGCGGTCTATCTTGGATGAAGGTGCCATCGCGGACTATCTCTTTCTGTTTTTGTATTTTCCCTACACAATCCCAGGGTCGAGTTCAGTGGTGGTTGGAAGTGCTGATGGTAGCGGACAATATTTTCCAGCGATGGAAAAGAAAATTATTTGATAGGAAGTGTGGCGTCGTGGCTGGAGGATGTGGCGCACTAGTAACAAGCTAGTTAGCGCACGTGACCTGCTGTCTTTACAACAC
This sequence comes from Periconia sp. R9002, assembly GCA_023627715.1. Taxonomy (NCBI): domain Eukaryota; kingdom Fungi; phylum Ascomycota; class Dothideomycetes; order Pleosporales; family Periconiaceae; genus Periconia; species Periconia sp. R9002. The sequence goes on from JAMAHW010000086.1 coordinate 116,712, forward strand.
TTGTAGGTTATTACTTCTCAATCATAATCAATGCTGGCAATCACGAAGTGAAGGTTTTAAGTATATTATATTTAGCATTTACCTCTTATATAGGGTCCTTACAGTTGCTCTTTCAAGTAATGGACACCTACCTAATGATCCCCCTTCTCAAGCAACAATAACCCTCCATCTACTAAAATCTCCGAACCCGTCGAAAACGTAGCTTCGTACCCCAAAAACACCACCGCCTTCGCTACCTCCTCGGAGTCTCCAATTCTTCCCAACGGCGTAACCTGCGTGCCCTGCGCTTCAAACGCAGCCAGGTTTTCCTTGGGGGTATCCACCACACCCATGGTCGGAGTCTTGATATACCCCGGACTAACGGCATTGACACGAATGTTCTTGGGAGCCAATTCGGCTGCTAACGTCTGCACAAATGAGTGCACGGCAGCTTTACTAGCGGCGTAGACAGACATGCCTGGAATACCACAGCGATTTGCAATCGAAGTTGTGAAGACGATGGAGCCGCCTGGCTTGACGAGCGGAGAGAGCGTTTGAGCGACGAAGAATGCTCCAAAGACGTTAGTGTCGAAGGTACGGCGGAATGAACCTTCTGACACTGCAGTCCAGGGTTCAAGGTTTGCGTATCCGGCATTGATGAAGACCAAATCGAGCTGTGGGTCGGGGCCAAAGGTTTCGGAGACTCTTGTTGCAATTTTGGAGATGCTTTCAATGGAGGTGACGTCACATTCATGAACGACTGCTCGATCACCCAAAGATTGTTTTGCGGATTCAAGGTTTGCGGGATTGCGGCCAGTGACTATCACTGTGGCTCCCTTTGAGATCAGCAGCTGTGCCGTTGCAAGGCCAATACCATGCGTGCCGCCAACGACGATAGCCTTACTGCCGTGGATCTCAGGCATTTTTCAGGAGGGAGAGAAGGATGAAACGGTCGATATAGATCCCTAGGGATAAAGATGATGAGACAGATAAGTTTTGATTATTGTGTACGGTTCTGCTTCTTGCCAGCGTAAAGCTTGGAAGCCATTCTCGTCTTATACCCACCATTCTTTACCAATGTTGCGGAGTGATGGAGTTTCATGAAGCTCCGCAAAGTTTTCTCTGAAGACGATATTCCAAAGCAGCTGGAGGGCCCCCTTCGTATTGTTCGCATTTGGTTTGACTACAAGTCTTGGTATCATAGAAAGCTTACGAACACTTTTGACAATTACTAAGACAGTGAGTCACAAGAGTTGCCAAGGTATCGACTAATGTGTCCTGGACACATTCGCGGGACCGGGTTAGACTATATGAAATTACATGTACTCAAGTGCTCGTTACTTGAAGTCAGTTCTTGTTCAGTGGCTGGAAGGGTCGTTTCGTAGCACGTCGGCTGAAGATGCAAAAGGCAAGCACACTTGACACGTATAGGAGTTACAACCGCGCCCATTGGGGTACAATACAGCTATAAGGGCAACTTGTGCCAATATGTGGTTGGCCAATTTCATGTCTATTTTTTTGGCTGCCACGAGGGTTGTCAAAAGATGCGTGGATGCTTCGAGAAGTCGCGCCACAGCTTGATTCCTAGTTTGGTACTGTGGCTGGTAGGTGTGGCGTTGCTTTCACATGCTTCCCGTCCATTCATGTTCCACTCCAAATTTGAAGTCATGCCGGCTTTAGGCACGTGGCCAGTAAACAAAACACGTCTCACTTCATAAGAAAGTATACATGTGCACTACAGATGTAGCACTCGACGAATCACTCCAACCAAACACACCCTCCCGTTCGCCTCTGTTGTGTGATTTGACTTGTAAACTGTCACCGGTGATGACATTACATGTACTGTAGTTTTAGTCGGGCGCCCCACCCCTGCAACGATCTACGCGTCTTGTTTTTAGGGGAGCATGATCCGTAAGGGCCGTCATGTCATGCCTCCAAAATAAAACCTGGCCCTTCAGGAACTCCCAATCTCCCACCCCCCTTATATATCCTTGATTATTTTTCCTAGTCGCATTGTAGCAGCACTCGCAGCTACTTCGCACATCTTCCGCCATCCCACTGTGGCCTCTTTTGATCCCTCATCTTCGGACCATGCGGGCCCGGACGAATCCGCGTCCCAGGTAGCACCCATCGAAGCCACAGAGCATTACCTCGACCATCCTCACGCTGCGCCGCCCACTTCTACCTCCCCAGAGCCGCGTCCTCACCACATATACCACTCGCACTCGCACTACATCTCTTTGCTCGACACCGTCGCAGACTTCTGGCTGTTGACCCGTCTGTCACTTACCGGCCTCATCCGTTCGTCTCCGCTGCCTTCGTTCCACTGCTCCAGCGCTAGCGCAAACGTCATGGCGTCCTCAAGCCAGTATCAAATACCACAAACCCCGCGCGTCATCTCCCCTTCACCCACACCCTCTGAAACGAGTGGGAACGACGGCTATTTCGGTCCCACGACGCGGTCCGCCGCGCGCAAACAGCGCCTCCAGTCCCCGCCGCCCATCGAAGAGGATTCCTCCGGCTCAGATCCGGAAAAGAGGGCGCGGGCCCGGAGTCGGAGTCCCATCCATGAGAGCAGAAGGCGGAGAATGAGCGGCCTCACGGCCAAGAGGCAAATGAACGGCAAGCCGGCGAAGCCGGGAGAGCTCAAATTCCCCAATGGGAGCGGGGCCGTCAAGGGACACTTGTCGCCTCAGGCCGCCAACAAGAACTACTGGAGAGAACTGAGTAGGAGTCCGAGTCCTCTGGGCTTGATCCCCATCCACCAGAAGTGGCGGTCTTTCGTAAGTTTCCCAAGAATCTCTGAATTCTACATGTGTCGTGCAAGGCTGACTTTGAAACCCCCACAGATCCATCGCCATGAAGTGCCCCGCAAGATCCTCCACACCTCCATCGGCTTCATAACCATCGCCCTATACTACACGCAGCACCAACCCTCGCAAATCCACCCCGTCCTCCTCACGCTACTCATCCCAATCGCCCTGTCCGACGTGGTCCGCCACAAATGGTGGCAAGTGAACCGACTCTACATCCGCCTCCTAGGCGCTCTGATGCGCGAGTCCGAAGTCGACGGCTGGAACGGTGTCATTTCGTACCTCCTCGGCGCGTGGATTGTGCTGCGCTTCTTCCCCAAGGACATCGGCGTCATGAGCGTTCTCCTCCTCTCGTGGTGCGACACGGCCGCCTCGACGTTCGGCCGTCTCTGGGGCCATCGCACCTGGAGCGTGCGCAAGGGCAAATCCCTCGCCGGCTCCATCGCCGCGTGCATCACGGGTGTCATCACGGCCGTCGCTTTCTGGGGCTTCATCGCACCCCTCGTCCCTTCGCACCTGAACACGGGCGAGAACGCGTTCGCGTACCAGGGCGCCCTCACGCTATCCCCACAGATCCGCGATTTCCTCTCCCTCGACGTCAAACAGGCGACTGTGAGCGGCGGCGCGGCGCTGGGCATTGTCGCGCTTGCGTCGGGATTCATCGCGAGTGCGAGTGAGGCTGTAGATTTATTTGGATGGGACGATAACCTGACGATTCCGGTACTTTGTTCCGTTGGGCTTTTTGGGTTCTTGAAAGTTTTTACGTGAGATGATTCTGGGAGGATTATTATACCTTGTGTGCAATTGGGTTTGATTAGGTACCTAGAGAGGTTGCGGTTTGTTTTTCATGAGGATGCGATGTGATGAAATGGGGTTTTTTTTCTTCTTCTCTCGATCCCCCCCCCTCTCTGAATGATGAACATTGCCTTGCTGCATTCGGGCATTTTATGTTATACTTTTCAACGTCCCTCACCGTTCATACCTACATACATATAGAAAGGTCACTATTTTGTCGAGATATAAGCACAGCACCTACACATCAACCTTCAAAGAATTCAAAATCTCTACCCACTCGTCCAAATACTGTGTATTTTCCCTCAACTTCTTAAAAACATTATAAGGACAGGTCAACGTCCCTGTCCCCGCCGGCCGCCCTCCAGATAGCGATTGATGGCACCAGCTCCTGTGTGTGGCTTTGACAAGCTAGTTATCGATGCCTGGTGTTTTCGAATGGAGAGGTGTACTATATTATGTTCCTTTCGCGAACTTGATTGTGATGGCCCGATAATCGGACGCTGTCACGGCTGCAACAGCGTACTACCTACCCATGTAAGTGCTAATTACTTACGCACTGAGAGGTTGGTGGGAGGAAAGGGTTGTAGGTTCTGTTGGCGTACCGGGGAGGAATGAGGGAGGGGGGAGGATTCGATGTTATGACATCAGGTTCAGCACCACCCTTCTGGCCGCCCTGCTGCTCATAGCCGCGCGATTGTTGTTCTTTAATAAAGTGCAGTCGGCAAAGCTGGAGGTTAGGTTGGATTGGGGGTTTTCACCTAGTCTGTTCGCAGCCAGTGTCGGATTACAATGTCACCAACGCTCGGCGGGGGTAGAGGTATTTGGAGGAACGAACTGCCGCGGAAGCTCCAAAACGTGCTTTTGTTGCAAAAACTAGAGATACATATGCTAATGTAGGTAGCCCAACTTCAAGCTACGCGGCTGTCCTTGTTTGTTTTCGTGAGCGAAATTTAGGGAGCACAACTACATCCGCGCCAGGCTAGGTAGCTATGTGGTAGGAATAGGTACATGGGGCAACTCGACTTAGCGGGAGAGACGAGCAGGGCAACTTGCTTGTCTGTTGGGAATATCAGTTTTATCAATGGTACCGAGTTTACAGGAGAATAGGTCGCTGAGCCGTAGGAAAGGATTGCACAGAACGCCCGCCAGGAGAATGCTGTAAACTGATCGTGTTGCACCTTAGCATCAATCTCCTGGCTGGTTGCACAGCCCCGCGATGTGGCGCAATAGGATGAAGGTGCCGCGGCCAGGGAGTGACTGTTGGAAAGAAGAGGAAGTTCTTAGATTACCTATGTAAAGCTCACTAGAATGTGTAACAAGAGAACTGCGGTGATGGTAATAGAGGTACTATCAGATCTGATGATGATGTACATGCAATGAAATGGATTGAAGGATCAGTCCTTTCCTAATGATGGGGATACAGTATGTTATGGACACAAAACACACATGTATATGCAAACTTCATATTTTCGTTTAGATTCGCTCATTTTGCTTTGTTCTTTTGTTGCATACTGATGATACATACATACGCGAAGAGATCTGTGATGCGGTAGAGACTTGCGTCTTTCCTTCCTGCTTGATTCCACCTATGTAGTACACGTGAGAGTGAGGAACGAGTTCTAGCTTTGCGTAATATACAAGGACTCTTATTATACAACTTTTTTTCTGTTTTCAGCGTCTTCTCGCTGACTAGCTGGCGTTTTGTGCCTTCCGTGGCACGGATGCTTTTGGATAAAGCGGGGAAGCGTGGGTTAGGTATTTCTCATGTTTCGTACGAGATGGGAGAGGATTCCTGTATGGTTGGATCCTCGCACTCATGAGGCGGACATAAAGTAAAGAAGAGGGGAGGGGCATTTTGTCCGGTCTACGTTTATCGAATTTCAGTCGAACAACCGAACAAGATGTGATTTTGTGCGTGCTTTTCGAGAAGAGATTGGAAAGGGATGGTGCCCAAACTACGCCGATGCACATAATGACACTCTTTCCATCTTCGGGAAATCTGAACCTGGCACCTGTAGAAAGGAAGAACCAAAGGCAGTCGCTTGGTCATAGGTGATGTCTCAGGGTCGCCACCACAAACTCCCCCTTAGCACTATTCTTCTCTGAAGTTTTCGCTCGGATGGGAGTTAAACGACGGAAACAATTTAATTGCGTCCCTTCATTTTGTTTTCCATTTTGGTTTCTGCATTCATGTGTTCAAGGTCCGGTAATACGGGCCGTGGACGACCGTCTCGACTCCCTCGATCTCCTAGACCCATCCGAAGTCGACGCTCTTCTCCCACGATCACTACTCCACGACGACCTCCGCGAGCCTCTTGACACAGACCTCCGCAGACCTCCCGGATTCTCCGGCACAATCGGTAAATCATCACCCGGGAACCGCAAGATGGGCCTACCAGGGACCGCACCGGGGGCTTGATTCGTGCCCGGCAGCTCCGCTGCGCCGCCCGTCGCTGTACTATTATCCGCTTCAATATACTTCCACGCATCGAGTTCTACGGGGTTGTTCTCGTTGATTCCCTGGAGCTCAAAGTTGTGTGATTTGTGTTTTTCGGAGGTGTCGGTTTGCGAGGCGAGGTGGATGTGAGTGCCGTGGAGTTCTGCGGGTTTGTTGCGCCGGCGGTGGTGGTAGTAGATAAGGGCTGCGAGGATGAGGCCGAGACAGACGATGCCACCGCTTACTCCGCCGGCGATGGCGGCTGTTTTGCTTGCTGGGTTGCTTGGAGATAGAGTATTAGAGGGAGAGGATCCGGTAGATGGGCTACTAGGTTGCTGTTCTGGGGGGTCTTCAGAGGGCGCTTTCGAAGTCCAGCTGGTGGGTCTGGTCCACCTTGTGTTCCAGAACACTCGGTGCAGTTCTTCACTCGACCAGCCGGTTTCGGGCTCGCCGATTGTTGCGTTACCGTTTGCTGTGCCGTTCGTAGAAGGAAAGAGCCGGCTGTCGATGATGAAGTCGCCGGCGGTGCTATTGTAAACGCTGCTCCAATTTCCCGTGCTCAGGTCAAGTATGCCAACGCCTTTATTCTCCCAATCACACTTTGGGCTGGTGGTAGAGTTGCCTCCTACTGTGATTATCTGTCTTTTACCTGCGAGGTGACAATTATGTCCCCACCGTGGAGTAGTACCTGACCATATCTTTTGCCAGCGGAAAGAAGGCAAAGAGAGGACCATAACATCGTCAAAGTATGCGGGTTTGTCATTGATTGGGTTCTGCCCACCGTAAATATATATGTGATGGCTGGAGTTGTCGGGTGCTGAAACAGTGACCGAACAATAATCTATTCGTGGAGCCGGTATTTCACCAGTGGTATTCTGCTGGTACCACTTCCCATTAGAGTCAGGGTTTTTCAGGTAAGGGTCGATATCGAACACATCCACAGAGCTAAAGTCGATAAGCGTTCCTAGCTTACTCGTTGCTTTACCGTTTTGATTCTGAAGGTATGGCTGTATCTGTCCACCCAACGCGACCAAGATGCCACTCTTGCCAACAGAAGGTATGTAGTCTAATGTTCCACCCACTCTCGAAATATTTCCTCTCATCGATGAGGTAGAAATATTCTTGGCTGGGCCCAGGTTGACAAGGTCCAGCACTAACATTCCGTCCACCGGCCTGTAGGATGTCTGATCGGCATCATCAAACATCTTGTCTGTGATGTCAGAAGTGCCCTTGTCAAGTTGACCATTGAGGTAAAACCCTAGACCGAGATCAGGAGCATCAGCGCCGGCACCATGGTTTGGCGCCCATTCCTGTTTGATATTGTGCGGGTTCCATTTCGTATCCGGTGGGTCTGATCCCGGCGTGTAGCTCCAAAGTGGGTAAGTAGAGTTGCTGGGCGCAAACGATTCGTCGTTGTACAAGAACGTCGAACCTCCAAACTGGTATACTTGTGAAGAATTTTGCGGGCCGGAGAACATGTATCCTCTGAAACTATTCGGCACGGGTATATCGTTCCTGGTGATGTTTTTAGGTTCGATGCTGATCTCCATCTGTTCCGGATTTTGTCTCCAATTCCACGTATTCTTCAACGATATAGCCAAGAGATAGGTGTCTACGCCCTGTTAGTGAAGGTCAAGATCGCATACTGGCACGCACTCGTTCTAAGATAGCCATTCTTATCATTGCCGAATTTTTGAACTCCGCTATCAATGTATAGGGTATCATTCTTGATTGTAGACTGCGACCACCATCGCGAACAAAAGTTCTCGATTGGATCCGGTCCAAGCGGTCGGTCTGCGCCGGCGAAAGTCAGAAGGCATGAGAGGAAGACAAGGCGCAGAACAGCTGGCGCCATCCGTAGAATCGTTTTTGTCACCATGTCAAAGCATGGAGTAGTGCCCCCCCAACGCTATGAGCCGTTGAAACCGTCAGCCGATGAATAGCAGAGGCGGAAAAGAGCAGAAAGAATGTTAACTCCGGCTGAGAGATCGGGGGTTGATGGTTATTCATAATGATGGAACCATGAGTAACCAGACCGCGCCAGGGATGGGATCCTAAATAAAAACTCCGTAAGCCCTGTACTGTACCCTTGCGCATGGCTCGTGAGGAGAGCTATCCTGGAACGGAAGATATTACCCCTTGTCGTTGAGGCTCCATATCAGCGTATTTCGATGTCTTCCTGCTCGTATTCGTGAACCTTAGCGAAGCCCAGTGAAGTGGATGTCGGTCCGCTCCGATCGGAGGCGTTGAAGTGGAGGAGAATATTCAGTAAGTAGTCTGCTATCATCTGTGAATTGAATGTTGCTGATGATTTCCCTTCATGGCGTAAATTGTTCGCTCTTGATACCCCAGCATACAAGTTGACGACGATGCCAATTTCTCGGAAACGTTCAACTGCGAATGAGCGCCAAGGGGGAAAAAACAATGCACAACTCGCATTGTGTAGAACGCTAGGTATGCGATGGTGTAACGTCTCCCTATTTTCCAAAAGACCAATTTCCGCGCATTTCACATGCAGCTGGAGCGTTGATGTGCAGCCTGCAAGGTTGAGTGCCGACAAGATATCAAAGTACAAACCATAGCCCTGGCTAGCGTGATGACAGAGCACGCCACATATCCGAATATGGGAACTGATGGGGTGTCGAAACTCCCTACAGCTCGCCATTCTACGGCTTACTATCGGACACGGTGCATCAGTCATCAGCTTTTGCTTCAGCCTCGTCCAAATGGGCGGCGACTTATACTAAAGGAGTTATCGCAACTTCCGATGGGGGCGGGCGCTGAGGGGCCAGGATTTCTACTTAGAGACTCCCTTCTGCCCACTTCTCCTTCATTGTCGATCTGTGGACCTTTGAGAGCCTATAAATACCTACTTAAAGAAGGCCCGGACGACGGAGTTGGGGTTGCCAAGCAGAGTGATTGGGCTCAGGGGATTCGATAAGTACGGCCAGGTAAGATAAACGACAACGTAAGAAGACAGTATATTGACAGCACACCGTCATCTGATGATTACATCAATATATGATGCATACATCAATAGATAGAGAGGTAGGGGATGAATCAAAGGCGGCTGAAAGATAGACCTTTGTCGCTGGAAGTTGGAGCTGAAGTCAGACTAGCCGAATTCGGACATAGCTTGCGTAGCACGTGCCTGCGGGTAAGAACTGCCTGCAGACGGCTGGCACTTACTTGGATTATGTACAATCAGTCCTCTCCTCCCGAATCGCAACCACACACGACTTTACGCAGAAACGACGTTCCGTTCCCCCTTACTCACCCTAATCCTCTGCTTGCTATATAATTTCTGTCATCGTCACGCTTGTTTCAAAAGTCAAAATATATCATCTCCGCTGGTCTCGACCGACGTCTACCCCGCGATACCCTCATTTCGACCCCGCCAGCAAACGGTCGCTGCTCACTCTTGCCCCCAGCCTTCCCTCATCCCACCGCTCACCAGCCTACGCAAACGGCCGGTAGAAACATCCCAACTCCCTCTGCAACCAAAAGCAGGTGCTTCGTGGGAGAAGAAGGAAAATCAAACAAGCCTCCGGGCGCCCCTACCCTGCACGACATGGCCTCATCTTCAGCTGCCGCCGGCCTTCTTGCCCGTCAACTCAAGCAAATGCAAAACGATAAGGATATACCAGGCATATCTTGCGGTCTTGTCGACAACAACGTCTTCGAGTGGGAAGTCATGCTCATGATCAACGACGACACAAAATTCTACGGTGGCGGTTTCTTCCGTGCGCGCTTGACCTTCCCATCCGAGTATCCGCTCATGCCGCCCAAGATGCGCTTCGAAACGCCCATTTTCCACCCCAACATCTACCCGAGCGGCGAAGTTTGCATATCCATTCTACATCCGCCAGAGGAGGACAAGTACGGCTACGAGTCCGCGGCCGAGCGCTGGTCACCCGTACAGACCCCCGAGACCATTTTGTTATCAGTCATTTCTATGCTGAGCAGCCCGAACGATGAATCCCCCGCCAACGTCGAGGCCGCGGCTCTGTGGCGAGACAACACACCCGAGTTCAAGAAGCGCGTGCGGAAGTGTGTGCGGGACAGTCTGGAGTTTGAGTAGACTTGAATGATGGTGAATGAATAAATGTATGGCTGGATGCCTCCACAAAGGGGTATGAAAACTAGTATGAGTTTTGCATATTAGCGATCCCGGGTCGCCACGGTTGTTGTTACTAACATATTGACATGGAATCCACAATATTCTTCATACAACCAGACCCCAAAGAGTGAAAGATGATTGTGCCAATCGCAAACAACGAAAAAAAAATTCAAAATAAGATGTTTACTACGTAATTGTTGCCAACACCTGACTTGCCTTTGTATGAATGCTCTTAGTAAAGCGTTTACAATGCTAGGGCTAATGTAGCCCTCCCAATAGAGAGTAGTCTACTACATCATGGGGTTCGGCGCACCCTAAGAATAACTAATTTTTAGAAATCAAAATCAACATTGTGCGTTCACGGTCTGTAGAAGGCCCAACTAAAGCCCGTAATGTATTATATAATCATAAAAGCCAGGTTAGCCAAAAATGAGAGTGATACCTGGCTCACTTCCTATTGCCTCGCCATTCATAACACCTTCCACAAAAGTCTCGCCAACTATCTTCCATTCTACATACGAGGAGTGCTTGTTGCACGTACTTTCCCGGATCGCAAAAGGTGTCTGGGAGCCGAAGGGAATAAATATACTATCACCGACCTGCGTAAACGGGGGCAGGAATTGATATGCTGTGTACCTATACTTTGTTTGGAGGTCATGGTAAGGGCAATCTGGATGGATGTAAAAGTGATTGATTGAGTGATGGAGCAGTACTATGGAAGATGTGATATATGTACAGAGATACACGTGATTGATATCACGTGTGTGTGTATTCACGCAAACATACTTCTATTGCGCCACAGTAAGCAAATTGCTGTCCTATCTCCGAACCCTAAGGTATACTAAATAGTGCAGATGTAAACGGCGTGGTTCATCTCAGCGATTTTATTCTCAGGCAAACGCAAGTTGTCCTGAACCGACGAGATCCATAGAGTGTTAGGTTGCTATCTGCCGTGCGGGTTCTCCAATATTTTCCGAAGGCATCTGTGTTAGGTCATATTTCTAAACACAACATAGGATCAGCCTAACAAGGCTGTACAGGCAAGCGGCCGAGTGTTGCCTAATCAGACTAAGGCAGCTGGAGGGACACCAGCTGTGAATCACGGCAAACGCCCAATCACTGGTGGGAATCTATGGGGGAGATAGACGAATACAATCTAGTAGATGGCAGAGGGAACAAGCGAAAAGTGGAAGACTAGAAGATTGAAATGCACTTGCCCTATTTCTTCGATGAATGTATGCCTCACAGATTTAATGGCTAATCGCGTGGAAAATTCAACAAGTGTTGAGCGATTGATATCGAGCAAGCTGAACGCGTAGTGTTACACAACAGCCTTCAACGACAGTGCTTACCTCACTAGGCAGGCAGGCATACGAGGCTGAGGAAACTCCGCTGTCTACACGCACTCGCCCACAGGGGAGCAGAGTGCCTCGGCGGCATATCCTTCTCTTCTTACTCCTACATCCTCTCCGCGATACCCTCTTCCTATCCCATACTCTACCCATGCTGCAGTTGTGCGCGCGGCGGCATGGCCTCGAACAACGGACAGCCTCCACTCCGTTGCGCCGACTACCACGTCGCGTGGATCTGCGCTGTGGCCGACCTCGAGCTGCTGCCTGCGCGACTGATGCTTGACGAAGAATACCCCATCCCGCCGTATAACACGTACTACGACGAGAATACGTACATCTGCGGCAGGATTAACGGCCATGCTGTCGTCATTGCAACCTGTCCGCAGGGTGAGACAGGTAATGTTAATGCGGGGCGGCTAACAGGACCGCTATTTAAGACGTTCTCTAACATTAGGGTTGCGGCGCTCGTTGGAATCGGAGGTGGTATCCCTCGTGCTATTACCCCAGAAGATGCCCTTGACGACGTTCACCTAGGAGACGTGGTGGTGGGATGGCCCGGTGACAGGAAGCCGGCCTGCGTCTATCACGACCGCGGGAGGGCTAAGACGGGCGGCGAGTTTGAGATGGTGGGAACGATGCAGAACCCGGACTGGCGGCTTACCAGCGCGCTCGGTGTGTTGAACTCCAGGTACAGAGTTGTTTGTTATCGAGACACCACGTAGCGTGGTATATTGAGACATTCATTACTCATTGTATCACCCCTAGTTGGATTTAGCTGACTTTGTACCCGCGATATAGGTGTTCTGGAGTCGGACCACGAACTAGGCCGGACCACGTTTAACGAGCAACTTGCGAGATTGCGGCAACACAAGGCAGAGAAGTTTGCGCACCCGGGCCTTGAGCACGACCGGCTTTTCAAGGCCACATACTCCCACGTCGGCGACTCCAAGTCGAGGTGCGCGGCGTGCGATAAGAGCGAAGTCGTGCAGCGACCTGAGCGCAGTGAAGATAGCAAAGCCGAACTGGTTTTCCACCGAGGGCGCATCGCCACGGGCAACGCAGTTATTCAGGATGCTGAGTTGCGGGATGCGATTAGCGCACGATGCGGCGGGGCGCTCTGCATCGAGATGGAGGCCGCGGGCGTCGATGTGAATAGACGCTGCCTAGTCATCCGCGGCATCTCCGACTATGCGGACTCGCACAAGAGCGACGTGTGGCGATCGCACGCGGCAGGAAAGGCAGCTGCCTTCACCCGGGAGTTACTGCTTAGAATGCAGCCAAGCACGGTAAATCAGATACAGGGAGCGGTTGAAGGTCAGTGAATCGTGGCTGGACAACAGGCACGAGTCGGTATACTGTGAATGACGCTCTTCTTCACAGTTAACCTATTATTTATACAATGTAATGACCCTGGTTAGGGACATCTCCGCTCGGACCCTTTACCGAGCCGCAGTCCTTCGTAGATCGAGAGTCACAGCTTGCCCAGACTGATGTGTACATTCCACGTGAGGATTTCGACTCCACATGCTCTCCCTCTAAGCGCCAAAAGATTGGTACTGTGGACCAGCAAAGCTATACAGTAAGCAGGCCTCAGATTCCGCACTCAAATAAAGAACGCCGACGATTACTGTTGGAAGAAGAGAGTTGTCTTAAATCGCTTGCATTTCTAGAACAAGAAAATCGATACAATGACATCCACGTTGCAAAGAACACCTGCGAGTGGCTATTTCAAAGTCAACAGTATCGAACTTGGATGGGCAGATTCCAGGGACTTTTTTGGATCAAGGGAAATCCTGGGGCTGGCAAGTCAGTTTTGATGAAACATGTTTTCAGAAAGATGTCAGAACAAAGCTCCAATCAGCTAGTCATCGCCTTCTTTTTCCACGGTCAAGGAGCAGAGTTACAAAAAACGCCAGTAGGCCTTTTCCGTGCTCTACTGAACTTCTTACTTGAACATTTTCCGGAGTACCTAACACAGCTAACTGCAAAATTTGAAGAAAGAGAAAAACGTTATGGATCATACCAAGAAGGTAGATGGCAATGGAAAGAGAAGGAACTGCAAGAGATATTGTTCAATGTTCTTACAGAAGGGACACGAGAACAGCCTGTCATCATTTTTGTCGACGCCCTTGACGAGTGCGGTGAAGTCCCAGCAAGGAGCTTGTTGGCGTATTTTAGAGACGTAACAGAACAGGCAAGACAGAAAGGTGGTCTAGTCAGGATATGCCTTTCTTCCAGGCATTATCCGATTCTTAGCCTTCACTCGGTGTCAACGGTTACTGTCGAGGAGTGGAACGAGGACGACATCCGATGGTATACGCAGAATCAATTAAAGGATATACAGCCGAAGCTTAAACAAAAGCGAATCGAAGAAGAGATCTTGGCGAAAGCTGCGGGCGGGTTTCAATGGGTCTCTTTGGTTACTACAAACATTGTTAATAAGACCTTAACAGGCACAAAGGCAGAGACACTACTTCAAGAGCTCACGTGCTGTCCACAAACTCTAGGCGAACTGTACGCAGCGATCTTGTCCGGCGTCCTAGAAGCTCAGAAAAGTCAGATGGTAAAGGCTTTCTACTGGATCCTATTTGCGAAGAGACCCTTATCTGCACAAGAACTTCGGGATGCGCTTGCTACCGACAAGGACATGGCCTACACATCTGTTCGCGAGCTTAAAGCCTATGAAGGATGGTCTGACACACTAGCCGATTTCGAAAATTATGTCAAGCATATTTCCAAGGGCTTGATTTATTTTCAGAGCCGCGAGGTCTGGGAGCAGTACGTACCTGATGAAGAAGGCTCGGATCGCGAGGCCCAGCTTATCCACCAATCTGTGGCCGATTTTCTGCTGGATGGATTCCTTACCAAAGTTCATCACGATCGAAACATGTTTTTCTCTCACGCAACCGTTGGCCATTTTCAAATATCAAGATCCTGTCTTAGGTATATGCTATTAAAGGAGGTACTAGAAGAGACCCAACTATCGAGAGGAGCCTTTTCGTCGAAGTTTCCGCTGGCACCTTACGCCGTGCGATTTCTGTTCGAACACATTCACGAGGTAGAGCGTGGAGGCATTGTCCAGTCCGATTTGCTCTCAGTCCTACGGTGGACGCCAAAGTCTGAGCTGCTACAAAAACTTGCGAGGGCATGGAGGATTCTAGATCCTGGTAATGCTCACACGCCTGCAGGGTGGCCATTTGTGGAAGCGACGCCAATGCATGTCTTAGCGGCATTTGGTTCTAAAAGTGCCATCATTTCTATCATGGATACAACCACCGAGGTGGATGGAAGAGACTTTAACGGAAACACTCCACTAATGCTTGCGATCAGAGAGGGACATCAGGATATAGCCTCTACACTGCTAGACTGCTCGCTTAATGATCGCGAAAAAAGCGGGCAGGTTGATAGCCAATACGGAACGATAGTACGCACAGCGAGTCCACTGTTAGATGTGAACGCAAAAAACAAGGATGACGATACAGTACTTGATATTGCAGTAGACCAAAGAGCTACAGCAATCATTCTCAAACTTATTGAAGCGGGTGCCGATCTCAAATACATGGAGCGGGAAACTGGTCTTGTTCGCCACACCATCAGTAGTGGGAACAGGGCGCTTCTTGCCAAATTGATCGAGAGAAATGTCAATCTGGACGGAGCTGTGTATTTCGCATCGAAAAACTACCCGCTTCAGCAGGACCATAATCTCGATGTTCTTCGAATTTTACTCGAAGCGGGGGCGAATATGAAGAGGCTACCAGAATTGGACAGAGAGCCGGATTATGAAGATGACGATGATGAAGATGACGATGATGAAGATGACGATGATGAAGATGACGATGAAGATGAGGACGACGATGCACTCATATTGGCATCCAGGCGAGGCATGACAGAATTAGTCAACTTGCTCCTTTCCCACGGCGCTTCAGCAACTGCTGAAAACGAAATGGGGCAGACTGCATTGCTAGTTGCAACGCAGGATGGACACAAAGAAACTGTTCGAGTTTTGCTAGAAAATGCCCCTTTCGTCATCGAAATGAAGGATAGTTTTACCAATTCGGCTCTAGATATAGCGTTTGAAACCGACCTAGATCTAGCTATACTCTTGATCGAGAAAGGGGAGTTTTCAAATCCAAGTTCCGTTCTACAAAAGTACTTCGTGGCGATGGTAGAGCGGGGAGAGATGGACTTCGTGGAGGCTATTCTACGAAAGAATACTGTCAATCCAGATCAAGAGCTTAAAGACAGCGGGAACACTCCTCTTTTGTGGGCTGCATCAAAGGGCCACGAGGGGATAGTCAAGCTGCTGCTTGAAAACGATAACGTTAATGTCAATGCAAAGAATAGCAAAGGCAACACACCTTTATCACTCGCCGTAGAGAATGGCTACGAGGGGATAGTCAAGCTGCTGCTTGAAAACGATAACGTTAATGTCAATGCAAAGAATAGCAAAGGCAACACACCTTTATCACTCGCCGTAGAGAATGGCTACGAGGCGATAGTCAAGCTGCTGCTCGGGACAGGTAGAGTTAATCTTAACTCTAAGAGCTACTACGGACAGACGCCGCTATGGTATGCGGCATATGAAGGACATGAGACAGTAGTCAAACTGCTCCTTAGTACAGGCAGAGTTGATCTCAACTCTATAGATAAGGACGGACGGACAGCGCTATGGTGGGCGGCATATCAAGGACATGATACAGTAGTCAAACTGCTCCTTAATACAGGTAGAGTTGATCTCAACTCTATAGATGTGGACGGACGGACAGCGCTATGTGGGGCGACATATCAAGGACGTGAAACAGTAGTTAAACTGCTTCTTGACACATGCAGAGTCGATGTTAACTCCAAAGACCACCGTGGATGGACGCCGCTGACTTGCGCAGTAGATCAAGGACATAAAGCGGTAGTTAAACTACTCCTCGACACGGGCAGAGTCGATGTCGATTCCAAGGACCACTTTGGATGGACGCCGCTGTCTTGGGCAGAACATCAAGGACATAAAGCGGTAGTTAAACTGCTCCTCGACGCGGGCAGAGTCGATGTCGACCCCAAGGACCATCAACGATAGATGCCGTTATCATGAGCGGCAGGGAACAGTCACGAGCCAATGGCAGAGATACTTCGTGCTAGCTATAGTGTTAATCCACATTTCATGGATAATAATGCGCGATAGAAGTACGGGTACATTGAAAGTGTTTTCTTCTTCGCAATTGATTGGTGTAAACAGTCACGGTATGAACACTGATTTTGGATCTCAAGGTAATGTTCTTGGTCGGGGACGTGCTCACAGGTAACTATTAATCACGTAGAAGTACCGGTACATAGTATAGTTATTTGGATATAGACCTTGCACATTCGTCGCATTCGAAAACAATGTATATACATCACGCCATCATCTGACAAGTACGAAAATCAGTAGCCAAGAATATGGAAAAAGGAAAAAACTTAACATTCGCTAAATAGAAAAAAAAGTAACAAAATATACTAAAACGCTGGCAAAAACTCGAAAAATGATCTAATAGCTCGTAGCAAGCTACAAGAAAGCACACCGGAGATACTAGAACCTGCTAGTATACTTAAGGGTGCGACTTCTTGCACTTGTCGCCGAAGCGGCATTTTCCTTTGAGGAAAAACTCGCAAACCTCCTTCTTCTTCTGCACCCCATCACCCTGTGGGTGCAAGTTGCGGCACTCGTCGCCGTACTGGCACTTCCCCTTGAGGAAGAACCCGCACACCTTCTTCTCCCTCTTCTCCTGCACTGCAGGGTGGAAATTGCGGCATTCATCCCCGTACGAGCAGTTGCCCTTGAGGAAAAATCGGCAGATTTCTGGAGCGTCCTCGTCTGAGGTGGACGAGGTGGTGGCGGTGTCGGAGGCAGCGCGCTGAAGGTTCAGCGGCACTGTGTAGTTTGCCTCGTAGTTGATCGATGTGTCGATCGTCACGGATCCAGCCGCGAGATATGTTAGGTAGACTTTGCGGTCTGCGTGCCGCTTGCTCTGGGATGCGGCAGAGAGTTCCTTCTCCATGGCCGTGACGGAGAAGATGTCGGCCCAGGCCTTGGGCTTTACAGGGGTGGTTTGGGTGAGCATGGTCTTGGATTTCATGTTTTTGTTTTGTTGTTTTTTTAGTAAACTTGGCCTGCAACTTAGATTGGTAGTGAGGAGTGTGGAAAGTTGTTTGAGGGGTTTGGTGTTTGTGTTGTTTGTGTTTTTGTGGGTGTTCTGATTCACTTAGGGAGGTTGGGATGGGTGGATATATAGGGAGAGGGACGAGGCATTGTGAGGGTTGAACAGCGTTGAGACGTTGTAAGGATAGGACAAAGACGTGATTATTATAAGGACTAGACAATGTCGAGACGTTGTTTAAGGATAAACATCGCACTGTGTGAGCTAGTACTTTACAATGGACACTTTACAATGGACATGATATGATCAATGTGTGTGACACCACAGATGTACTATGGAGGATGGTGGAGGTGGTGGGAGATTTGGTCGGTCTGGTGAGTTCGATGGGGCTGGTAGGTCTTGTTTTGCTGATTTTTCTGCTGCATCTTCCTCAAAGGCGATGATTTGGAATCTCTCGTTGATAAAAGTAAACGCTCTCGATCCGGGCAATCGGAACTTTGAATGTTATTGAGCTGCCGTAAAATTGGGTCCACTCTTCTTCTAAATCCCATCATCTTATGCTTTTATATACTGAAAGTAGTATCTGTACAAGGTCAACAAGTTTCACACACAGCGAGTCCATAAAATCTTAAAGTTTCCTTAGCCAGATGCGGGGTATATAGGTTGTAGGTGGTGGAGGGCAATCAACAATGCCTCAACAGGTGAAATCAGGTGGGCGAGGGTATATATATGCCCTGCCTGGTGGAGCAAACATAGAGAGGTCATGTGACTGGGGTATCAAACCAACCGGGTATCTTGGGAAGCAACACCAAATTCAACCTCCTACCGCAAACCTTTTAGAATCCCCGTACTCGCCCAAAACGTAGATATGCAGATACCCGCAATAGTGACGGGAACAGACGCGCCCTGTATGTCATCTGGATGCTTTTTTTGCCACCATATCCACAGCCCAAGAGTGACCACAAGAATAGCGACATGAATTCCAAACACACGAATCCCCGAAACCACATATCTCGCGTGAATACCCCACAAATAGTCCTCCATCTCACTGGAGTCGTTGATCTTGAACTCGGAGTACCTCTTTGGTAATGCGCCCACTATACCTATATCGCGGGTACAAAGTTAGTTAAGTGTAACTAGGGTGGTTACAGCACATATTGAGTGCCTTAATACGCCTCGCCATATAGTGTCTTGATAACAAACAGATCTATGACTGGAGTTCAACATACGTGTGGCGTCTTCCTCGGGGCAAGCGCAGTCGTGGATCCCTACGATGTTGGGAAGGGACTTGAGCCAGCAGGGAGTAATGCATGATTTGACTATTTCTTCAAATTCATGTCTCGATATCCAAGGATCCTGTGCGGTAATCTTCGGCGGTCGTGGAGAGTAGTTGTAGTCAGGGGAATCGGGCAAATCGATTCCGCGATCTACGATTCGGCCTGGCCGTGTTTTTTGAAGCTAGTAAAATTTATAAGTTTCGTACTCTAGAATTAAAGTAGGGTGACTTGCCTTGACGAACTCCCAGTAACTGAGTCTCCAGTACGAAAACCACATTCGAAGTCGTCCTCTCAATCGGTGATGTACCTGTCTCAGCTTTTGCTGAAATACACGATCGGATCCCAAATCTTCATCTCCGAATTGAGCCCACACGGGTCTGCTGCGCGGCCCTTCTATCTTGAAGAGGAACCACAATGGCTTTTTCTGCTCGTATCTGTCTCCAGTGTATGTATTGTTGTTGGGTGCAGACGAGATCCTACCGGAAATTTGACTGGTTTTAGTGTCTTTGTTAGACTGGGAGGAAGAATTATTATTGCCGGAAGGCGAGGAGATGGTAGTGAGAGAAATGATTCCGCTCGGTGGAATGGAGGAGTTTTGCGGTTGACCCCCAGATGTCGGCGAAGGCCTTGACTGTGGACTGGTGTACATTTTAGGCGAATAGAGTGAAGCACACAGTAGTGGGCGTCGTGATATCGTTGGAGGTTGACGGAAGATATCCACTAGGATATCTTTCTGTGTAGCTTTCAATGTGCGCCAGCGGACTGTTCCGCAAAACTAGCCGGTTTAGCACAATAAACATATTGATGTGGATTTTCGAGACTTACACATCGCCAATAAACCCGAGTTTCTCCTTCACAAAGTGGAGGCATGGGTGGTCCCAACGGCCACCAGTTCCACTCTAATTCCGTGATGTTTTCCAACCAATCCTGAACACTGTTCAAGAAGGATGCTTTTTCGCTCGTGACAAATTGGATATTGTCCCTTTGAATTGGCAATATATCGTGGAGGAGACCAGGTGGCAGGAGAAACTCTTTGAGACCCCAAATTATGTCTTGAAAAGGCTGATTGGTAACGAGACTGTGTATGACTTGATCTACCCTCGGGCGTTGTGATATCTCTTGTTCCACTATTTTGTCCTCCTGACCCTCGTATTCATCGTCTCCGCTGCTGCTGCCGTCATCATCCAAATCTTCTAGGACATCAGGAGGTGGCGGCGAAGGTTCAGAAGGAGGTGAAGGGGGAATCTCGCCTTTTATAAACATTCGTTCCAACTTCGATAAGGTAGATTCGTCAGATCCTCGAAATCGGGCCATGTCTTCTTTGCTAAGACGATTTTCAGGTGATTCCTGTCTCTCTACAACTCTATTTGCTATCGCCTTCAGTGTATCCTTTGATCCTAGGAGTGAGATGAGTTCCTGTGTCACCCGAGTTTTCGGTAAGTCCATTAGACCATTCCGGAATACCTTCAGTAGACGTCGGAAGTTATTTACGAATCGATTTTTCGGCATTAGATCAAAGGCTTTCTCATACAACGGAATCAGTGCAGTGTTAGTTGCAAGAACAATGACAATCCCATTAATAATCTCGTTGCGTCGTTGGCTTTGACCTGCATCAGACATCGCGTACCGTGACTCGTCATTATCTTCCATTGACAACACTGATCTAATATCTGCGTTCTTTCCGCTAGGTGGCTCTGATTGGATGTCTTGACCTTTCGTGTTGATTGTTTGACCGACTTCGTCATGCAGAGAACTCGGGAGCGTGCTAAGAGGTGCATCAAAGCTGGGTCCTTTGGAAGAGGATTTCGAAAAACTAGCCTCATAAGTGGTAACTGTGAAGTCACCACGTATAGATGGATCGGTGGAATCTTCTGGAAGAGATAATGGTTCATTGTCAGGGTTAATCAATACACCACTTTCAGATGTTGGGGTATGATCAATCTCACTTCCAGCGAGCAAGTGTTCACGGTATTCAGAGAACGACTTTTCAGATTGATCGCCCAACTCCTTTGTGTCTGCTCGGAAATCCTCTCTCATGAATACAACTTCTTCAGATCTAAAAGCCTCTACTTCGCTAGAAGTTTGAAGATCTGACAAAATGGGCTTGCTGGAATCAGGTACTTCCTGAACTTTGGATGCCGCACTAGAGAGAGCATACATCTCATTTGTTGTGGTGACACTGGCGGATTGCGTATCTACTTCAGTCTCGGTTCGTTTAATGATTCCAGTCGTGTCATATTTTAAGAGATACCTGTTTTTCTGTCAGCTCAAACTCTCGTGTTCGAGAGGTCCGCGCATACTCCTTGACTGTAAAATGAATGAATACGACCGTAGAATCAGGCAGCACCTCGATCAAAGGTTTACATAAATCTAGAATCTGTGGCACAATCTCGTTCTGAGTATCTGATAATGCGTTGTTGGATTCTGTCGTAAGTCCATGAAGGAGTTCGAACTTCTGCAACGGTCTTTGGGCAAAACAGATTTGATTCAAGACTTTTGTGACTTTTTGATAGTTCTTTGGCTCACAAGAGCGACGCATACGGCGAAGGATATTTTCGTACAATTCCACAAGTTCGGAAGGCACGTCTTCGGTGAGTCCCCTAAGATCCTCACGGCTGCGGGCCGATTTAAAAGAATCTAGAGCTAGCGCTACCCATAAAAACATACCTATCCAACCCGTCAGATATGATTACTGGGAAGTTGAGAAGAGCTTACCATCGGACATTTCTACAAGTTCGCGCCTGAGTTTCTGCACTGTCAAATTGTCAGATTGCAAATGCCACCAACGTTCTGTTAGATCGGAGAGCTTTGTGTCGACAAATTTTGCAATGGTCTGGTCAATGGCATCTCGCTCATCGGTAAGTGATATAGTCGTGAATAAGCTGTGTTTCTTATGGAGGCAGCGTGATATGGCGGGTACATCCTGGCTAGATACCAGAATTTTGCAAATGAAAGATAAGGAATCTGTTGAAAGCATGGATATGAGATCTTCCAGAAAAACGGTCTGCTCAATCGAGTCATATTCATCAATCCCATCAATGAAGAGATACGCAGAGCCCACGCCGTGTAATAGCTCGGGTAAAAGGAGGATGAGCGTTTTTCGAGGTGCACTTAGATAATAAGATCGATTGTAGGCTTCGTAGACGTAATCGACAAGATCCTGATGCTTCTGTAGGATTTGTACAGCTACGGATCGAAGAAGAGAAGACAGATTATCTGATGGATTCCCGAGTGGTGAGCAGAAATAGAAGAAGACGTTGGTGTTGACATTACTCTTCCCGTATTGCACAAGCTTCGAGCAGAGAACCGATTTTCCTGCTCGGAAGATAAGTACACCATCCTACGAAATGCATCTAATAACTCACCTGATCCTGGTTTTCCGTGGAGCCACACGAGTCCATTTTTTGTATCACTCTTCCACCACGACTGAATTTTCCGATGCTGAAGAATCCAGTCACAACTGCCAGGGAGGCAAGTTCGTAAGCGCCTTTCAAGTTCTTCTTCCGGCTGGGGGATGTCGCCGGAATTAAGCCATGTCAAAACCGTCCGAAACTTCTGAATTCTCCCATCACGTTCTTGATTTTCCCACCGTTCCCTCCCCTCTCTGCTGCGGGACATAGCTTCAAATATTTCCGCCGCTGTGGTGTGTTTCTTCAAAAGTTTGCTGTGAAACGCTATATTATTTTCTATTTCATTGATCCGAAAAAGAAAGCCATTCCACATGGAGTTGAACAATCTGGACCATACTTTGGATGGTTAAACATGTTTGGCAGATAGTTGGTAAGCACTCACATTTCCTGCGTAACAATTTGTAGGCATGTCTATGAAACTCAAGAATTTCGGCGTAAATTAATGCAAGGATGCTGGGAGAGTCGGGATGTTCATGTCCAACCTCTGGTAGCCCAACGATATGGGGTAGCACAACATAAAGATTTTCATACGCTTCTATAAAGAGCTCAAGAGCATTCTCGTTATCAACCGTGACCTGGCAAAGATTAGTTAGCCCAAAACACCTCTCTACCCGAGGCACAAAGAGCTGTTGATCGCACTCAACGACCGAGGGCTTACCATTAGTGTCAGCTTGATAGGTGCCCATATGAGGGAAAGAAATGGAGTTTCAGTGCACAGGGCATCGACTGCTTCGGAGTATTGGGCTAACCATTGCAGAAAAGGCAGCAGGCGATCGGCGACGGGCGGACCAAGCTGGTCTGCCTCGATTCTAACATCGTCAAGCGTGGTGAACCTGAAGAGGTCATTATCTTCCGGAGTGATGATGGCTTCGAATTCCTCGTATGCATCTCGAAAGATCAAACTCGCTTGAGCCGACATGGTCTTTCTCGCCACGGAACCTTCGCGCCGAGTCCGCGCCAAAACGAACGCAATCTGAAGTAAAGCCGTGATGCACAGTACGCAGGCTCCAGACGAGTTGATGAAGGGTAGGAGTCCCTCACAGCACCGGCGAGACGGAGGCGGGGTTTCTTCAGCCTCGTAACTGCAGCCTGGCCACCACGCTCAGCCCATCGTGGATGATTGTCATTGGCTGGATTTTGCGCGCTCGCCTGCGTTAATACCAATGAAATGAACTCAATCCTCACAGAGTATTGCTACCTTGGGTATCGACACAGGAAGAGGGGAAATACTAGGTAACGTCCTCAGCCAGGACGGACACACAGGCAACTGCTAAAAACATTCATATACGCAACTGAAGTAAAAGTAAAGTATTTCTAAATAACTCCCCTTTCTATCTTACCCTCCTAAAACTAAACAAACAAACAAATACAAAAGAAGGGGACAAGGAAGAACAATAACGACGCAGATTAAAGAAACAAAAAAAAAATCGATACAAGACATCCGCCCCTCTCTATCCTTACCCCTTCCCCTTCTACCCACTACTACTGACTATCCCTGCAACTACTACCTACTGCACTATAAACTACCTGTATCGTAGGTATAAAGTTAGTTAAATATAACTAGGGTGGTTACAGCACGTTATTAACGTCGCAATACGCTATATCACGTAGTACCTTAATAACAAACAAATTTATACCTGGAGTTCAACACACCCCACTATACCTACCTACCTATATCCTATTCACAAAGTTAGCTTAACTTAACTAGGGCTTCTATAATAATATATAAGCATCTTAAAATATTACTATACGTAGTGTCTTGATAACGAACGAACGACTTTATACCGAGAGTTTGATATACCGTTAGCCTACTATCCCGTTCAATATGTTGACATTACACCTTCCTACCACACCCCCAACCCAACCTCACTCAATCACACCAATCCTATCCAACAACCCTCCATCCAATCCTACACCAGACAGCGAACACAGCTACCCACCCCCTCATATCTTATAACCACCATCTTCCTCCTCATTACCAATCATCATACTAAGTAAAACATCAAAACCATCTGCTTTTATAGTACCACCTACCGCAGTACCTAAGCGCCATCCATCCATCCCTACCTATGCAAAAAAAACCAAAACAATATTATAATTAAGACAAAGACACACACCTACATCGTGGGTATAAAGTTAGCGTAACTCACCTAAGGCTTCTATAATACCTATAAACGTCTTAAAACATTACTATACAGAGTGTTTTGATGGCGGGCGAACGAACGACCTTGTACCTAGAGTTTAACGCAACTTATATCGTGGTGGGTACGAAAGGTAGCTTGACTAAGGAGGGGGGGGGATTCTGTTTACTTTCTGAGGGAGGTTTTGCTTTTGTGCGTAATACTACGAGTATAAAAAGTAAACTGCGGAGGAGGAGAAGAAGAAGATATAGAACGTGCAACGCTTCCCTACCTACCTACCTACATACTTTCTTTCTACTCTTTCTAATCCACCTACTCCCTAAATTATAATTCTGAATATATCCAACGTCATATACGAAACGAGCAGAGAAAGAAGAAGAAGAAAAAGTTCACACATCTATTTAACAAACACACACCTACATACATACATACGTAGCTACCTAGCTAGCTAACTACATAAATAAATAAATAAACATGTAAATAGTGTAGAAAAGAAAACATACATATAAAAAAAAAATCTCGTTTCAGCAAGTAGTTCAAATCTCTTTTTAAATAACAAGAAAAAAAAAAGGGAGAGGAGGTCGAAAAGGTAAACAAAAAGGTATACACAGAAAATAGTGAACCCCATCAACGTAGCTCCAAACCTCAAACCCCATTCATAAATGTCACAAAAGAACAAAACAAAAAAATAGAGGTATACAACTCTCCATCCCCACTCCTCCCTCCCTCTTAACCAATCTACCCACCTGACATCAACAAAAACCAAACCCACCCCATCCATCCACCCACCCACCTATCAAGGCATATCCCCATACGTCTTATTCTTCCTCCAGAACCTCGCCGCGCTCCTCTTACCCCCACTCCCACTCGCCTCCTCCTTCTCCTTGTTGCGCGCCATGGGCGGCGGCGAAGGGGGTCCGGAATTACGCAGAAAATCAGCAAGGTCGTTGGTGGCGGGACGACCGGACCCTCCGTACCGAGCATCGGCGGCGGCAGATGCATCGCGGGCTTGCAGACGGGGTTTGTTTGCGCGGGGCGCTGCGGTGGTGGAGGAGAGGAAGGATGGGGAAGGTTGTTGGTGTTGTTGGGGTTGGTGCGAGGAAGACGAGGAAGAGGATGTGAATTTTGCGAGGCGGCTGTTTTTGGATGATGAAGGTGGGGGAGGGGGTGCTGAGGAGGAGTTGGCGCTACTGGATCGGGTGTTTGCGTTGGCCATGTTGGCTTTTGCGGCGCGGGCCTTGGCTGCGGCGATGGTTTCTGGGCTGAGGACAAAGGCTTGCGGTTGGCTGGTCGACGGCGGCTCCATGCTGTTGAGGAAGTCCATCATGCTCTCGTCGCGCTTGGGCGGCGGCCGGTGGCCGTTGTTCTTGGGTAGTGCGGTTAGCAGGTCGTCGTCTTCATCCTCGTCTTCGTCTTCTTCCTCGTCCGAGAAGTCGATGGCGTAGGGGTCTTTGATCCGGCGGCGTGTTTTGGTGACAACGGGCTCGGAAGGTCCCGAGAGGCTTCCCGAGAGTTTTTGCGGCGTGTTGGAGTAGGCGGGTTGGACCACCTTCTGCTTGGGCAGCAGATCGGTCCTCGAGTTGGATGTGTGAACGGACTGCTTCGAAGTAGACGACACCTGCGAGCCAAAAGCGGATTCAACAGTGCCATTGTCATTCAGCATATTGTCAAACTGGTCCGAATCGACCGTCGTCCGGAAAGGAGCCACTGAGCGCGGGATACGAGGCTGTCCGTTGTTTGGACCGGGCGGTCCTTGACGGATGAAATCGATCAGATCGTCGTTGCCACTGCGTTGTCCCGCCGGGCTTCGAGGCTCCATGTGCACGCGCGGCTTAGCGGAGGGGCCATCGGAGAGGATCGAGTTGCTGTGCGAATGTGACGAGCCTTTCCTGGTCGACATTTTCCGTCCTAGTCCACCTATTGAAGAGCTCGAGGTGTTGCTTGGCTGCGGCTGTTTCGGCTGCATACTATTAAGAGGCACAAACGGCTGCACTGGCCGTTCCTGTCCGGGAGATGGACCTGTGGAACGGATGAAGTTTGCAAAATCCTGCAGAGACTCGTCTTTAACTCTCGGCTCCCTCGCCAAGCTCTTCTTCATGGCGGGTTTGTTTCCAGAGGACGGAATTGGGCCCTTACTCCTCGAAGCCGATCTCGTGGGCAGGTGTCCAGATCCAAAGGCGTTCTCTTTGTCGGCAGTGACGCGGGGATAGACAGTGACCGAAGATGAAGGCTTGTGGGAGGTTTTTGGCGAAGAAGTGGGTTTGTGCGGTTCCTGTCGCTTGTTGTTCGCAGATGATTCCTGAAAATGTCAGCAGTTGAAAGATTGAGAGCCACCACAAGGGACCTACAGCAATATCCCGCACAGTCTGCGGTGTGAGGGTAAACTTGACCGTCTCATCCCCCTTGACCAGGGAATCAAACTCTCGCTGCCGGTCTTCCTCGGACATACGAGTGCTCAAGCCCCTTGGACGTCCTTCCAGACTGGTGGTAGAGTTGCGTCCGGTTTGGAGAATCGAGGTTCCAACCGATCTGTTGGTGGACGACGAGGCCGAAGAGACACGCTGAAGCGGAGACCTATCCACGGGCGTATTTTCGGCTGTGCCAGACCGGGAGCGAGTCGCAGTGTCGAGAGCATGGGGCCGTACGGAGCGTTCGGCAACAGGAACAGGAGACTCTCGAGAGCGCCGCGAGGTAGTGTGTCTGCCATTGTTGTTGGGTGAGGGGGTACTACGCTGCTTCGATTGATCTAGAACATTGGGCGATTCTTGCACGGACGGCAGTGGTGATCGCTGAACCCGTGGGGGAGGAGTAACGTCACGAGATCGGGGTTGGCTGGTTGGCGCTTCCACACGCGGCACCTCTCTACGCTGTATGTCCTTGCGGGATACGACAGCTTCTGCCGGCGAAGGCACTGCTTCTGGGGTTGGAGTGTTGCGGACTTGAATCGATGTAGGCGCGGCGGTTTGACGAGGAAGAACCTCCACAAAACCTCCATGAGATGGATGCTTCTTCCCATACTCCACCGGCGGGGAGGGTGTAGCAATGGGCATATTGGACGTGTGCGCCACTCCAATCGCATTTGGGCTGCTGATGTCATCATTTTCATTGGCATCATCGAGGAACGTTTTGGGCTCCAAGTTCGGTGTAGCCAATGGAGTCGCACCAGGAGTTCTTTCCGGCGATTTCAAGCTAGAGCTGCGTGTAGAGAAAGTACGGACGATGCCGGGCGTGCCGGGTTTCTCAATGGACATACGTTTCGATTCCAACACCTGAGTACGCCCGTCGTAAGCACCTTGCGTGGGAGTATCGTTATCTTCATCGTCCTTATCCAAGTTGGCAGTCTTAACTGGGGGCATGGAACTCATGCTTGGGCCCATGCCGAATCCCATGCCGGTCGAGGCCGCAAAAGCAACCATGTCGGCATCCGCTTCATGGCCGTCGTGGTCCATGCCTTCTTGCTCTTCGTCGTGAATGTAAGAATCGTCATCGGAATGAAATCTCTCCATGGGAGTTTCGAAGGGAGTAGTGCCTTCAGCTTCCTGAACAACCTCACCCTCGATATCTTTCTCATCTTGCTCGGGCGCGGCGAGTTCGGCAGGCATGACAAAGGCAGAAGCCGGTGGAGGAGGCATGGAAGTGGGACGTCCTGCCGCGAGCCTGTTCCTCGCACTTTCAACAGAGGAGAGCATGATGACACTGTTCGGCCGCCTCGAATTCGCAACCTGCGCTTCTGCCTCGTGCGTCTCCTCGTCCTCCTCTTCAAATGTGCGAGCAAGGCCTGGAACCTCGATTTCATTGACATCGTTGTCGCCCAGAGGCAGGGGAATATTAGCGGCGATTTCCGTCACCGTGGGCTCGTGTTCCGAGATTTCTTGAACACTTTCGTCGAGCGCGCTCTCCATACTTTGTTTTCGTCGATGGAGACTTGTGAAGCTGGAAATGGAGCGCACGCCACGAGAGTGGTAGGCTCCGGCGGGCGTTCGCACGCGTTTCCTCCACGTCCTCCAAAGCCTGCCGAGGGCCGAGTTCACGGCCAGTTTCTCCACATCATGGTCTTCAATGACTACACGCTCCACGGCCGATTCCTCCTCGTCGACGGGTTGCTGGGCGTGCTTCTTCATCTTGGTAGCGACACGGGTGTAGGCTGCTTGGCCAGAAATGAGCAGTGTTTGTTCGGCGATGTGCTCAATCACCGACGTCAGAAAGATGGCAGACGCCCACGAGACCAGCCCAGCCTCGTCATCCTCGCTGTCATCCATGCTCAGGCCGCGCTCCTGCTGAACATAACGCTCCTCGTCCTCATCTTCGAGCTCTCCCAAACGTGTATAGACCATGATCCTTAACCGAGTTCGCTTCCAGACCTTTTCAATGTTCCATTTGGGCGACTCGAGGCCCTCTCGGGAGGGGAATTCGTCCTCATCCTCGCCCGCCAACAACCCCTCGAGCTCTTCGTCGGCGGTGGCCATGGCATCGCGAGCCAGGCGCGGCTTGAGCACCTCGGTAACGGCTGGACGGATCTGCGTGAGGGAGGGGGAGCGCGCGGTAGACAAAATGGCGAAGAGGAGGTGGTCGAGGAAGCCGTTCAGCAGGGACAGGGCCTGCTCGGTGAAGAGGGCATTGACGGCGGTGTCTTCGTCGTCGGAGCCAGGGTCGCCGGCGGCGTCGCGGAACTGGGCATTCTGATCGTGGGTGACAATCTGCGATGCGACCGAGGCGGCAATGTAGGCGGGGGCAGGGCGTACGGTGGCAGGCATCTGGAAGGTGGCCGAGCCGGCGAGGGAGGGACGGTCGCTGCTGAAGCTGGGAGCTCTGCTGGAGCGAGGGCTGCTCACATCGCGCTCGCCGGCGTCGCTGCGGGCGCGGTGGTGCACCATGGTTCAAAGAGGCAGTTTCTTGCCGTCGACAGGCGGTGCGATGCGACGGGGGCAACCTATTGCTGCGAACCGGCGGAGCAAGCGGGACGCGCGGGGGTCTCGGGATAAAGCCTATGGCAGAAATGCGAGCGGAGGAGGGGAATTAAGTTGTGCCGGGCTCGTGATGCACGGCGCTATGGGGAAGTTTGTTGCAGACGGAGAAAGCAGAGCTGAGGCAGGTCAATGCCTATGTAGGTAGGTCGGTATGTATGTATTGATGTAGGTAAGCAGCGCTGAATGGACGGAAACGGACGTGAAGGAGGGAGCGGCGGCGCAGAGCGAATGCCGCGACAGGTGAAGAGATGCAACACGATGCAGTGAGATGGAGGATAGGCAATGTCCTCAGGTGTGCTATGTGTGTGATGTGTGTGTAGCAGTGTAACGGGCCATTGTCGGCCGGAGTGAAATGAAAGGGTGGGTGAGATGGTATGTAGGTAGGTAGACAAGGGAAGAAAGGAAAGCGAAGGCGAGGACAATGACTGGCCGAGCGATGCGACGCGAAGAAGTGATGGAATCGGTAGATAGAATGGAATAAGGAATAATAAGATGGAGTAGTAGAATAGGATGGTATAGGTGGGATCGATAGGGTGGGATAGGATAGGATAGAATAGAATAGGGTGAAGGCTAAGGATAGGGGTGTGTCGGAGAGCAAAAGTAGAAGCATGCCGGCGTTGGCTAAGGAGATCGCCGTCCAGGATGCTGGTCCAGACGTCGTGTATCAGATCTACAGGTTATGAACAGAAGTTATGTATGTACATGTTTTCCCTTCAGACGTCTGAGTCGTCACTCCAATCGATCTCACCGAAGAAGTTAAACGGCGCAAAAAAAAGAAAAGAAAAGAAGAAAAGAAAAAAATTAGAAGGTCGCAAATCATGGCGTCAGGAGTGTTTTGGAACGGGTACAACCGAGTCGTTCGCCTATGTAGAACCTAAACACGGACCCTGATTTTTTTGCCTCTCGCTTCCTCTCCTCATCTCTCATCAACTTTCCCATCCATCCTCCTTTCCCATCAATTCGTCATTGCTACCTTTGAACGAAACGACGGAAAGTAACCACGTGCACTCTCCACTTGAACGACAGAAACACACCATTCCCATCGTCACCCTCCCCTAAATCCAACCTTAGGTACTTAGCTAGCACACCCACCAACCACCACGACTCATGCCACCACCCACCACTCCACCACATCCCGTCTCCTCCTTCCGTGATCATCAACCCATCCACTGGAACCGCCACGTTTATGCACTTGATCGTCCTCCCAAGCTTCAAACTCTACATTTTCTCGCCTAAATGATTTCCCAGGGGCTTTTAATGGCACTGACCAATCGGTCTGTTTGTTAGCCATTTCGACGCCATCCCACGCGGCGCGCGCGATTCATGTTTCCATCAATGATCAACCTCAAGCATTTGCAAAAACTCTGTCAGAGGCCTGGTCATGTACGTAGATATTTCAGAGGAACTACCTATCGTCTATCTAAGATATCTATGCAAAAGAAATAGAAAAGAAAAGAACAAAAACGCTTCCATATGCTTATGCCAACACTACGCTGTGCGCTACGTTTACGCTTTTCATGTCATTGCCCAAATCATCATCAATCATCATCCTTCACAACAGCAGGGAATACAACGCGTCAAAAAGAAGATGGTTCCTCTCTTACACCTCCAAAACGTCAACAACACCCTCCCAATCCCCACGCTCCCTGCACTCCCAATACCCTTCCTTTCCACTCTTCAATCGCCAAATCTCCTCCCCTTCACCTAGCGCGCCCGCCTCAGCAGTCTCAACCTTCTTGAACCACTTCGGCGTCCACTCCTGCCCGTGCTCCTCCATGACCTTTCTGCGGCCGCGCTGGCGCTCTTCGAGCCTGGCTTTGAGCCCCTCGGCGCGATCCATGTCGCCTTCCTCGGCGGCGCGCTGGTCGGGTCGTAGTCGAGAGTCGGTTGGGGGGAGGTGGGAGTCTTCGATGGGGGTAATCTGGTTGAGGGAGGCAGCGAATGTGGTGAAGCCGTAACGGGTGGAGGGCTTATCGACGAGCGCACCCGTGGTCCAGATGGGGGGTTGTTTGACCTGCCCGTTGGTTGTGAGGTGCAGTTCTGAGGTCCATTTGCCCTGCGCCCCGACGGGGAGAGGTGCGCCTGTGTGGTCGAAGACTTGCACCGTGACTTCCTCGCTGCGCCCCGCGAACATGCCGCCGGCCTTGAAAGTGCAGACGGCTTTTGCGCCCGTGGTTTCGGATACGATGGTCATGGTGCCGGTGGGCTCCACGTACTTCTCTCCGGCCATGACGTTGCGCATAAAAGATGTTGCAATGTTCCACGAGTAGTGCTCGCCTGCGTCGTGCAGGAAGATGCGCACGCGCCCGTCTGTGTTGATCTCGTACGATTTGCCCCAGAACTTCTGCGTCGGCGCGGGCGACTGGATGAAGGTCCAGTTTTGGGACTCGGCGTGGCAGGCCATGCGGAGCGGGCGGTGGAAAACCTTTTCGGCGATGAAGCGGAAGCCCTTGTCTTCGCGGACGAGCTCGAACGTTTCGCCCAGCAGGGGCGTGTATGGCTTGCGCATTGCGCGGTCTTTGACGCGCATATTACTGAAACTGGAAATGGCAAAAGCTGCCAAGTATACCAGACGCTCCCCTGTTTGGCTGGGTGCAGTCACGGCGGCATCGAGAAGCTCACTATACTCGAGCTGTTCGGCCACACGCTGCACAGCGGAAATGGGTTCATTGAACGTCACAGGCATAGCTATAGTAGAGAGATCTTTGCCAACGTTTTTGCGTAAAAAGGACATGAGACTGGGTGGAGGCCCATTGGACGGGGCAATAGTGGAGCGACGTTGAACCGGGTCGTGGGGAAGGGGCTTCAAAGATGTAGGCTTGGTAGGGAAGAGGGACGGTTGGACATCGAGAGACATGCGCTGGTCGAAGAAGCCTCCGCCTTCATGTTCGGACGAGGATTCCGATCCTCCGTCGGAGACATCTTCACGCACATTGTTCTCTCCGCTGTCCCGGCGAATGGTAAGCAGCTGCGATTTTGAAGTATCGCCGTCGACAGCATCGAAGAACTCATCTGCGGACTCGAATGATTCGATACTATTACGGGGAGAAGGAAGTGCAGGTGTCCGTCTTTGCCGGCTTTCCGCCAAAAGCTCTGAAAATCCCTTTACCACCGAGTCGAGATCTCTCAACAAGGCCATACAATGATCATGAATGGCTTCTTCTTGCGTTTGGGCTGCCGTACCCAAGCGGCTGTTACGTTTAGGGACCGCCAGAGCTCCGTTACCGGGCAATGGAGGGACAGGAGGAATCGAGCCGGGCGATGCAACAGCTGTCTGGGCAGACACACTTCTTCTAAACACGCTGGACGGGCTCTGGGCTCCCGAGGAGCTCGCTTTTCGTTTCCAGAACGACTTCTTATCTTTCTCGTCGCCCGCGGGGAAGTAGTCAGCAGATTCAGCTTCGGAGGGACTGGGCGAGAGGCTGTCCTGAGCCCCCTTGAGACCTAAACCCGTTGCTGCAGATGTGTACTTTGGATCTGTATCCTGAGCCAACCTCCTCAAAGCATCCCGGGTTCCTGCCACCCGTCCGACTAAAGCTTCAACTCTTGCCCATTCGCTCTCCTCGGCCGCATTGACAGTATGCGATCCGCTTCCCGCCTGATTAGAGGGAAGACGTGCGGCTGGCGATGCTGCCGTTCCTGCACTCCGTGAAGCGCGATCGAGAGCATCCTTCCACATGTTAAAGTCCTTCATGTTGCTAGCCCGGAGCTGCCAGACTTCGGCACCTGAGTCCACAGATATCTCTCTTGTCTCCTCGTTGGCCCCTACGGCGGCGAGCGAGAGGGGAATGGCGCCGCGAAGGGCAGACGAATGATCATTGCGATAATATGACAGGGTGGAGGATGTGAAATCGAGCGAGAAGAAGCGCCTCGCGTAGCCTTGATTCCGTTTCCTCCTCTTCTTATGCAACACACCTGTAAGGAAGGATGGACCTAGCGAAGGAGCAGCGTTGGAGGATACGTAGGACGATTTCGGGCGGTCGTTGAGGGTATGAGATAGAGATTCGGACGATTCCACGGCCATTGGGCCCATTCCAGGACTCGCTTTGCCAAGACTAGTGGTGCTTACTCCTCCCAAGGCTTGGTTGTAATGTGTGTGGTGACCCGACTTGGGGGCAGCATTGGTGGGATATGTCATGAGAACAAAGGTCGCGGTCTTGGATACCGTCTTGGAGAAGGTATTGTCAATGACCAGGCCGTACATGCCACCCTCTCCTTCGGGCACGTCATAGGTGCCCATGGACACTTTTTCAGCCTCACATTTGCCAACCCAATGGACCTGCTTCAGGCCAATTGCAGAGAGTTTTTCCAGCACAAATGTTTTGTCATTGCGAGAGGTGGAGAGGCCGCGGCCGCGAGAGGTGGGGACTTCAAGCGCAGGGGTGGACGGGGGGTCGAGGGTTGCGGAGGAGGTGGAGTGCGAGGTGATGCCGTTGGCGGCGCTGGGATGTTTGAAGACGCCGAAGTTGATGGATTTCTTATGGGGCTGTATGCTCCAGGAGATGGTGTGTCCGGCAGCTACGTTGACCCAGCGGACAAGGTAGGACTAGAAAGAGTGAATGTTAGCCGTGGTGGCATAAAGTGTGGAATGGATGCTGCCTAGCGGGGAAGCTTGAAGCTTGGTTGGTTGAGTGCATTGGTGGGCGGAAGAGGGAAGAATGAGTAGAAACGTGCCTTGCTATGGACCTCGAGCTGCTCCATGCCCGCCATGGTGTGGAGAAAGTATTGGGCAGCGATTTGAGGTGTGTAGGTGGGTTATGGATGGTAGATGGGTGGAATCAATGGTGGTTGAGGCCAGAGGGCGGCAAGCGAGGGGGAGATGCGGCAATGCGACGCGGTGATCGACGACGACGTGTAATGTCCAAGAATGCTGGATAGATACTAAGCAGACGGCAATGCGACCACGTCGCTCGTCAGCAACAAAAGTCGCCCAGCGCCAGCGACATGTACCAAGGAATATATATAAGGCCAAGTTGGTGCTGGGAGTGGGTGGCAGGGCTGAATGCTTTTTTTTCCGCAATGGCTGGCTATACGAGGCGTTTTGGCACCACCGTTTTCGCTCTACTAAGAGCAATGGGCCAAAGTATAAGCCCCACGATCCGCGGTTGCAAGGGAAATTCGTTGGGAGCCTGAAGGAATCCTTTGGGTAGGCTGTACTGTGCTTGTAATATGAATATTGGCGATATTGATACCTATGTACATATATCTAATTTGTATGTATGTCCGGGTTCTCGGGGGGTGGTTGGCTCCGATACGCGAAAGCGCGAGAATGCGGACGGACGATCAAAGGGTTCTGGGGCTTTCAAAGAAGAAAGACGTAGAAGGTCCGGTGCGCGATTATTGAGCTTCCGAGCCTGCCGCTTTCTTGTATGAGGATGCTGACGGGCGTGGTCGGCCTTTTATCTAGGTATACACAAATGTGGCTGGCTGCCGGATGAGGCTGGAAAAGACATCCTCGCCTAGGCTTAGACACTCTACGCCCAGCTCCAGCCACTCATCCTGCTTCCTTTTCTGCCCTATAGCGGCGGCGTCATCAGTCACGCCGGATGGAATATTATTATTGTAATCAACCACCAGATCATGGATGCCGTTTATGCCACATGGCCACAAGCTCATCACCAATCCTTGCTAGACATAGCTACATAGTCAACTAGTTACTCGAAACTTCGACTTGAAGTGGACATCATGCTCGGCCGAGCAAAGCTGGAAACCATAAACTTGGCTAGCTAACAACTTGACCAGGCGCAATGACATAACAAACCAACTAAACATCTTCCAACTACCTACTTACATACCTAGGTACTCATATACAGCTACATACCCATGTCCACCGA
Source organism: Periconia sp. R9002 (assembly GCA_023627715.1). Lineage (NCBI taxonomy): Eukaryota > Fungi > Ascomycota > Dothideomycetes > Pleosporales > Periconiaceae > Periconia > Periconia sp. R9002. The sequence continues at coordinate 151,962 of JAMAHW010000086.1, forward strand.
CTAGTACATGCGAAACGACACACAGTAAAGCATAGTTACCTATCCTACTTCGGCACGGAACACCAAATACCTTTTCCAGTGCACATTAACACACTAGAAACACGAACCTAATATCTTTGCTCCACCATGGGCCATGTCGCCATCGAACCAGATCAATCCTTTCCGTCCAACCTATGTGTCTTTAAGCTCTGCACACTGCTCCGCAGATTACCTGTTGCTCCATTAGATTGCATTTCATCTAATTCTTCCGATCTGCTGCGTGGAGTTGCCCATCGCCCCGGACCAAATTGTATCAGTATGGTCCTGCAGCATCCACAACTCCTACTTCTGTCTTCTATAAATCCTTCTTTTTTCTGATCGGAACTTCGCTCCCGTGAATGTAAACGACCAAACATCAAGATGAAGTCCATTGCTGTCGCTGCTGCGTTATCCGCGAACTGTCTGGCTTCGCCGACCCCAGGTCCTAAACGGACGGCTTCTTCTTGGAGCGGATGGGCAAACGTGAAGAACTTATTCGTCTTGTAAGGATTCTTCCAATCATGGATCAACCAATCCAAAGCACTGAACCACAGTCCCAGCGGAGATTCATACACGCAGACCGGTTTCGACGTAAAAGGCACCCAGCCAAACCAGTACAACCCTCTCGGGAACCCAATTTATCCTTATGTACCCCCTCATACACAGCTATGCCACCGCTAACACACTCCGCAGAGGCTGGACATCATCCAAGTACTCCATCCTACTTCACACTTTAAACACTATGCATCCTAACCCTCTTCTAGCGGACCTAACTGGGTAGGCTTCCTAACTACGACCTATAACGCCAGCTTCGTCAAAACCTACAACGTGGCCTACGGCGGCGCGACCGTCGACTCCGCCCTCGTCGCTCCCTACACGCCCACGGTGCTCTCCCTCAAGAACCAAACCCAAGATCTCTTCCTCCCAACCTACGGCAGTAACCTTTCGGCCAGTGCGCACCCCTGGACAGCAGAAGACTCGCTCTTCGCCTTCTTCATCGGCATCAACGACGTTGGAAATTCATGGTGGCTCGAGAACTCTGCAGAGCTGTACTCGCAAATCTTCACCGTGTACGATGGATTACTCGAGCAGATCTACGCCACGGGTGCCCGCAACTTTTTGTTCTTGAACGTGCCGCCAGTCAATCTCGCGCCGTTGACCCTGGAGAACGGCGAGTATGCGATTGAGAACGAGGGCATTGCGATTGGGGTCTGGAATGAGAAAGTGAAGAACTTGACGGCGGCATTTGGCGCGAAGCATGACGATGCGGAGTTTTTCGTGCACGATACGTGGAAGGTTTTCAGCGATGTGATCGAGGATCCCAGTACGTATGAACAGACGAAGGGAATTAAAAATGTGACGGGGTACTGCAAGGCCTATGAGAAGTAAGTAATTTTCACCCGTTCTGTTTGTAAATTGTCTTCGTGGTGCTAACGAGGAATCAAAAGTGGTGCGCCCACTTGGTACACCAAAGACCCAAGTTGCGATTATGCCGTCAACGAATACTTGTGGCTCAATAACTTGCATCCTACTTTCCCGGTCCATAACGCGACGGCGGCGTCCATTGCCAAGTTTCTGAGTTCATAGCACTGAGGATTGTTGTGGCTGAGCTAAAGTTGTCGATGGGAAGACGTTGGATTTCTTTCTGTACAAATTCGTAGAAGATTGCAAGAAATCGCATATAAGTTCTGAGATGAAGAATCACGAATTTCAAAGTGGGTCTGCCCAAATAGTTTCTGGGGCTATACATAAATCACCGCGTACCCAGTTGATTAGTCATCCCGGGTGAATGCGTTTGCACGTGCACCCGCGACATCCCCCACACACTTCCCATCATGCACATATCAATACGAGGCTTCCGCATTCCTTCGCTCCGACTGAACCGTCGCATACACTACGGGACCAAAGAGCCCAACCTCCGGTAACCCATCGATCCCACAATGGCGGCCCACCAACAGCGGATGAATTAGCGGGTAAAAGGGCGAACCCACACGCCATCGATTGTGCGGCTCGATGACCTGCAGGTTGCAGCCGCCAGCCCTATCCAAGTACGCGACGAGCTTCAAGCGTCTTGGTGTTGCTCCTCCCCAGGCTATTGCCATGACCCATGGCTAAAATGGTTAAATTGGTGGGGGTTGTTGATGTGATGCTCTGGTGGCGGGGTAGGAAACTGATAAAGCTTCAGGTACCTCTACAGCTCAACACGGTAGTATTGCTGCCCTGCTTGTATTCATATACTTGCCTGCGCACGAAAAAGTAACGACCAACCTTTCAAACTACCCATACGCCATCAATTGGAAGAAGAAAGAGTAGAAGAAGAAACAGAACACAAACACTCCACCACCATGGCCGACAAACAACCCATCGTCGAGCACCTCTACACAGCCGACCCCTCCGCCCACGTCTTCAACAACCGCCTCTACATCTACCCCTCGCACGACCGCGAGACGGACATCAAAGACAATGACAAAGGCGACCAATACGACATGGCCGACTACCACGTCTTCAGCATGGAAGAAGTCGGCGGGCCCGTGACCGACCACGGCGTAGTCCTCCAAGCCGACGACATCCCCTGGGTCTCAAAACAACTCTGGGCACCCGACGCAGCCGCCAAAAACGGAAAATACTACCTCTACTTCCCCGCCCGCGACAAGCACGACATCTTCCGCATCGGCGTAGCCGTCGGCGACTCCCCCGAAGGCCCCTTCAAGCCCGAACCCGAACCCATCCAGGGCTCCTTCAGCATCGACCCTGCCTCTTTCGTCGACGACGACGGTCAAGCGTACCTCTACTTCGGCGGCCTCTGGGGCGGCCAGCTGCAATGCTACGCGGGTTCTAGCTTCGACGCCAGCCAGCTCGGCGCCAACGAGCCTTCCTCCGGTCCTGCCCTCTCCGCAAAAGTAGCAAAGCTCTCCGACGACATGCTCTCCTTCGCCTCCCCAGTCACAGACGTGCAAATCCTCGACGCAGAAACCTCCCAACCCATCGCCGCGACCGACCACGCCCGCCGCTTCTTCGAAGCCGCCTGGCTCCACAAGTACAACGGGAAATACTACTTCTCGTACTCGACCGGCGACACGCACTACCTGGCCTACGCCATCGGTGACAGTCCCCTCGGCCCATTCACGTATGCCGGCCGCATCCTTGAGCCCGTCATTGGATGGACTACGCACCACTCCATTGCGGAGTTCAAGGGCAAGTGGTGGTTGTTCTACCACGATGCTACGCTTAGCGGGGGTAGGAATCATTTGCGGTGTGTTAAAATTAGGGAGATTGTGTATGATGAGCAGGGCAAGATTCAGTTGAAGGATCCGCAGCCCAAGGTCGAGGCGCCGCCTGCGAAGTTGGAGGAGGCGTAGACCAATGTTCCATGTACATACCTGCATAATCATTAATATTAAAAAAATTGTATAAAGAGAGAAACTTATCAGTCTGGATTTCCTCTTCTCCTTACGTATTTCTAACAAGCAACTTCAATATCGAACTCCTCGCTCACCTCGCCAGCACGAACACAGCTGACAATTATTGGGGTACGGTATAGAGTTTGGATATATAAACAGCACTAGTACCAACCAGACTGTACCTCCGCGCCTATACAGGAAAAAAAAACAAATTAGAATACCGACAATAAAATCCGGCAGAGATTGAAAAAGCAGGCATTGGGGTTGTTGGAAAGACGTTTAGGGCAGGGTACGGTAGGGTGGGATTTACATTCACGGTGATGATATGACACTGGTACGTCTATAAAACGTTTAGATGTTTGGATCCGTGACGATTGATGCAGTACTCGAATACGTGTTATCAGCGGATTGCTCATGAACGTTACATAAACAGGATTGATGTAGAAGAAGAAGAAAAAGGATACTAGGCTCATGTCCCGCATCTCCCCCAATACCATGAACCCGACGCACACAAGAGCACACACACAAACACGATAAAACATGAAGGGTTGATTCGTTCGAGCGAGATGCATGTAAAAACCCCATAACCCGTATCCTAAACGCCCCAGCCATCCATAAAAAGCCCGGCCGCTCCGTTGAAAGAAAAAGTCCGTTTCGCCTTTTGGGGGGTATCTAGTTTTGTCGCGCGGAAAGGAATGCCATGCAATGCATTTGCACCGATCCGCTGATCCATCCATGTATATCCATCTTGCCCAAATCCGAGAGAGAAAAGAGTCAGAGAAAGAAAAACATGAAACATAAACCACAGTAGACACCGATTTCCGACCCATACCCGAGCCCGTTTGCCATGATCCGAAACACCATCCCATACACATCGCTCCCTCCCTTCCAGAACCCGAATTTGAAGTATCCCATCGATGTCCAACCCACTCGTAAAACCGAACCGAACCAAACCGAACCGTCCGTGATGAGACACATTCCTCGCTCCATCGATAGTCGATAGTAGGAAAAGGCAGAGGAAAGGAAGAGGCGGGGACGTGGCAAACAAACAAAAAACAGTGGGGAAGGAAATGTGTGTGGTGTAAGGGGGGTTGTGGCTTGGTGGCAATCAAGCAAAGAAGGAAAAGAAAGAAAGCAAACTGAGACTTACTCTAGAAAAGAGAGATGAGGTGTTTTCCTCTGATGATTGATATGAATCAGCGTTGTTGTCGAATGGATGGACGGGAAAAGTCAAAGGTTCGGAAACAGCTGTATCCCGCAGAGAAAGCACGACATTGACGAATTGGTGGAAGTGTCGTTGACAGATAGCACGAGGAGTGTGCGAGAGACTTAGGCAGAAGTCTTAGCCCTAGAAGCCCTAGCTTTAGCAGCAGGAGACTTGGAAGGCGACGATTTAGGCGACGGCTTGACGATGGCGCCTTTGGCGGAAACGCGAGGAGACTTCTTGGGGGTAGCCGTCTTGTTGGTAGGTTCGTCGACGCCGAAGGTGTAAGGCACACCCTCATCCTTGAGTTGAGGAAGGAACTCAATGGAAGGGACATGCGTCATCAGATCCTCCTCAAGCATCTGCGCCAGCATCTCCACCGTATCCTTGACCTCATCAATCGACTTGTTCTTGCCAAACTGCTTCGTCTTGGCGAGCTGGACGAGGATCTCGATGGGGGCTTCGAAGGTTTTGGCGTTGCCGGTGGGTTTAATCTCGTCTTCGATTTCCTGCTCGGTGCGCTCGAGCGCCAGCATGCCAAGGTAGGTGAGGAGCCGCGTGTCCTCGGACTTTTTGAGGTTGACGGTGTACTTGGTGCCCGGGATCTCGCGCTGGATCTGGTCGAATTGGTCGAGGATGAGGGAGATCTTGCGCGTCTGCCAGGATTTGGTCGTGTAGGTGGCGCGCTGGTAGTGCTTGCGGCAGAAGAGGGGCCAGGATTTGATGAGGCGCGTGCAGGTTTTGTTGCGCCCGAAGTGGTCGGAGATCACCTTGCGCGAGAGGTCCTTGGTGTATTGGCCGGTCTGGCATCGCGACTGGGGGTCGTTGGCGCATTCGAAGTCGCGCTCGCCGTCGTGGTCGATGTTTGGGGGCGTGGTGATTTGGGGGGACGAAGACAGAGCTGGGGAGGTGATGGTGGACTCTGCTTTGTATGGGGGGGAGGGGGTGGTCATGGCCTGCGTAGCGTGCTTATGAGGAGTTGAAGGCCCGCCTTGAGTATGGTTGATTGCCGTCCACTGCTCTGGAGGAGTGTGGAGCTCTACAGCAGTTGCTGGACGTGGGGAACCAACGCTCTCAAAGTCGTTGGTGTCCGGGGTCATCACGTTAGCAATGCTCATCGTAGCCCGGATGGTGTCGTTGGTGGACACCGCACGCTCAGCGGGGGGAGGCGTTTTGCTTGCGCGAGACATTGTGCGAATGATTTCGTTGTAGAATCGAGTAGCAAAGTCAAGCAGTAAAGCGACTTCAGAAGCAGATTGTATGGAGAAAAGTTTGCTTTGTAGAGACGAGGCAGTTGTTGGTGGTGTGGAGTTGAAATGGAGGATCTCGAGAAAGGTGGGCGGGGCAGGAGACTTATATGCGCGAGCGACAAACGGACGCTCGGACACGATTGGGCTGCCTAGAGGTGGGTTTCACGGGTGAACAACTAACAGAGCGGGCGAGGTGAAGCAGGCAGGGTTTTCCTATTGTGTTTGACCAGTCGTCGTCTGACTTCCTATTGTGATATCCGTGAAGCCGTGTGCTCAACTGCGCCCGTCTATTGTTCAATTGTACAAGGACAATAGCGCCGCCCAGCTGCGGTTGAGATTTGGGGTTGTGACTGCTATTGTAGGTGGTATTGGACAATAGATGTGATTCTACGGGATGCTTGTGCTAGAATCGTACCCTGCCCCGACAGGGATTACAATGTCTGAGCTGGCAACGGTTACCTGAATGCTCTGCACCTGATGAGTGACTGTGTACTCTCAATGCGATCCTCTATTCAATACTTGAAGGGATGCTGGTCTTTTGGGTGCTACTACGGGCCGGGAAGGACAGCAATCGTAGAGGCAAATGAATTTGCTGCGCCCATCCCGCCTCAGTCCGTCCTCTGATTAGTTGCCTGTGTTTAAGAGATTGATGATCTATTGAGTCAACCATAGGGTCGGTACAAAATCAGCAAGCTTGCAACGTGATCCCGCTCGACGTGCGCGCCAACTTTGGGACCAAGCATGAGCAGGGCTCAGCAGTGAGGCCCGTCACATACTTGTGCGACAGCAGAACGTCCAAGTTTGGTTAAATCCTGTGACGAAATCCACATGACACCCCTCACAGTGCTAGTGTTTGTGTGAAATAATCGTTGACATCCTGGTGATCGACCTGAGTAATGAGTTTGCCTGGTCACATTTCGAAACAGCTGTGCTCCTTTCGCACACCGGAGGCACATTTGAACGGAAACCAGAGTAACGACGTGGTCTAGTGTATTCAATGCTAGTTCCAGTCATATGTCAAAGCCAGCGCCACGCAGATATCGAAGATGGTATCCAACCATGCGATTATACCAAGACAAGCGGCAACATAAGGCAAAAAATTGCTAAAACGTGGTGATTCTTATGTATGGCGAACTCAAAACCCTCCCGAACAGAAAATGTCATGTGTTGGTAACCATACACCGTTCGCTCGCAGCATGAGTGTCTTTACTTGCGAGCCGGACAGCTTGATGGCATGCTCGCGCATTGAGCAAACATGCACGCAGAATGACCGAAGCTGTATTTTCAACAACCTACAGATTGCCTATCAAAAAATACTCCAATATCATTTCGAATCATTTTCTGATATGAACACATGCAGAAAACCAATACCAAAGCTCAGTGCTGCCTGCTACTTAACTGCGGAATGTCACAATGCAGTTTTGCAGTGGAGCGGCAGGTACATAAATTCACAGTTCGCCGCTAGTGAGGTGCTTGGAGCATTTTCAAGTGTTTTTACCCCGATTGATCCGTTGAATGTGAATGTGCGGGGCAAAACGATCAATGAGCATCTCGAGGAAGACGCGATGTCGTTGACCGCACAATACATAGAGGTCGTTGATTGGCTGTGTATAGAGAGACAGCTAATCTCTTTTCGGTTAGCTAGCCTTACAGAAACCGGCAGGATCTTACACCTAGACACCTTACTTTCCGAGACTCCATTGGTGCCCGTGCCCCACCGACCCTACATTTCCGAAAACATCCACTGTCGATTACACGGCTGCTTGGAGAAGAGGGATCCTATCGGCATATCAACTTTCTTTATCTAAAATATCCATTCGCGGATGCGATAACAGATTCCCCTGACATTCGCGGTTAGCCGCGTTATCGACGCTCGTCCGAGGTTATTGCTGCCTACTCAACATTTAGCGACCTTCCTACAGATTATAAATTTTCAAGGTTAGTAGTCACTTCAAGCACAGCTTGTAATCCCCACTGTCCCTACCTTGCCTTGTGCCAAAATCAATTGCCAAACACGACTTCCGCGGAACTTCGCTACTATTGATATTATCTCAAGAGTATAACTTGCATACACTCGAACCAATGCACGCCTGCGGTTCATGAGCTGGTCGAAAATTCCAAATCGAGCGAGAATAAAGTCTGGGCTGCAAATACGTCAAGATCAAATCGGCACATTCGCGCAAACAAAATGGGTGAGGTGAGTGCCGTGGCACAGGGCGCTGCACATGCGGAGTTCAATGTATATGCACCGTCATTCGTTCCCGAAGTATACAGGGCGATCAATGAAGAGAGTGGAACGGTGGTTACCACTGATTCGAGACACCGGATTGACTACTCAAGATATTCCCAAAGCTTTGTAGGATCCGCATTCTTTCCTTTAAGGCAGCCCGTGACAGACCAAAAGTTTGACTGTCACAGTCTGTCGGAGGCTCGCTACCTAGATTATTTCTCAACACAGCTGGATTTGGAGAAGGCTGCAAGGGTTCGCGAGAACGAGCAACATGCGTTGTATAAGGTACTGCTGCAACGTTACGTGCAGGATGACCAAGAACTGTTCACTATCCAAGTGCCCGGATTACGAGAAGATAGTCCGCTGATCGAAATGGGAGATACCATACAGCTACGACCGCTTTTTGTTGACGGGTATGGGAGCCTGTCCGACATTTATTTACTCTTCAATTACATCCACCCCGCAGTTCGTAACTTTCCCCGCCACTGGACTGGAACGATTTGGAACGCCACGGTGCAATACGTTCACAGAGCTTCAGAAACCGTTTATTTACGAGCAGAAGGCCTCACCGAAACTTGGATAGGGAACGTATGCTTTGCGCTTTTTGTGAATGTTGTTTTTCCACAAAAAGAAGAAGCTATTCGAGTAACTCAAGAAGCTTTAACTTACGTCAGTTGTCTATTGAATGCGGACAGTCTTCTCAAAGGACCCACCGAAAAAACTCAAGATAGGGCCCGAAAGTCAATGACTATCGATGATGTCACCCATGGTGAGAGCAGCTATCAACTTCAGTCTCAGAATGGAGAAGGCAGCCATTCCGATATCTCCCCATACCAAAGCAGTTGGATACGCAAGATCCTCTTCCCCGATGAGTTTGATGGTCAGTGGCAGAGGGAGCTGCGTAGTCATCCGCTCCGTAATCTTTTCGATTCCCAGCTCAATTACGAGCAAGTCCAAGCTGTTGATTCTGTATGCAAGAACGACTATGGTACACTTCCGTATTGTACGTATATAATCTGGTTCAGAGTATCATCTCTAGAGATCACTCGCGTGGTGTTTGAGATGGCCCGAAGCCAATGGGTCATACCTGTTTGAACTTCATTGACATTGAAATTTAGGCATATCTGGCCCGCCAGGAACCGGAAAGACAAAGACTTTGGTCGAGATAACCATGCAGCTACTCAAAGACCACATAGTAGATCACATCCTCATTTGTGCTCCTTCGGACCAGGCCGCAGACACGTTAGCTCTTCGCTTGAAAAACTACCTCAGTGCCACACATCTATTCAGACTGAATGGCCCCTCCAGGGATGAGAGCGAGGTACCTAGAGAACTTCTAGGCACGGATCACGTATACATGGAAAACGGTCTATTCTACCTCCCGCCTTTCCAAAAACTCATGCAATACAACGTCGTCGTCACTTCCTGCAGGGATGCATCTATCCTCATGCAAGCACGATTGACCAACGCAGACCTTTGGATAATAGAGCGAGGAATGTTGAGTTCGATTCATCCAGAACACCAAATTGCACCTCCTCCATTGCATTGGGGTGCTTTGCTTGTAGATGAAGCAGCACAAGCTGTAGAACTTGACGTGCTCCCAGCCATTAGCGTGATAAGCCCACCTGCAAATTATCCAACGGACAGATTCCAACCGCGTTTCGTCATGGCGGGAGATGAAAAGCAACTCGGTCCACGAACCGCATCTCGCGACCCCAACTTCTCCCGCTCCCTCTTCGCCCGGCTCCTCGAGAGACCACTTTACAAAAATCACCCACTGTCGCGCGCAAACATGAAGCCTTCGACAGACCCACCAATGTTGACAAAAGCAAAGCTGCCAATCCTCTACCCACCCTTCGCAAATCTGATCCGCAACTACCGTTCCCACCCGGCCATTCTCAGCGTCCCCAGTTCCCTCTTCTATAACGATACGCTAATTCCCGAGAAACCACCCCCATCCTCAACCACAAAACTCTCCTCATGCACCCTCTGGCAAGGCCGCAAATGGCCTGTTCTTTACGTCCCCAACACCAGCGCCGACGATATCGAACGCGAGGGCGGAGGATGGTACAACTACTCGGAAGCGATGCAAGCCTGCATCATAGCGGAGAAACTCATCACAGAAGCAGACGTCCTCCAAGACGACATCTGCATCATGTCCCCCTTCGCCGCGCAAGTGCGAGTCCTCCGAACACTGATGCGCTCAGGCGCCTACAGCGGCATTGCTGGTGGGAGCGAGGGCTACTGGGGCGTCAACATCGGTCCCGTCGAGGCCTTCCAAGGCCTCGAAAAACGCGTAGTCATTCTCTGCACTACGCGATCCCGCCCCTCCTTTGTCGACGTCGACGTCGCGCGCGGGCTTGGGATCGTCAAGTTCCCGCGCAAGATGAATGTGGCGCTCACGCGGGCGATGGAGGGGCTGGTGGTGATTGGGAGCCCGGATGTGCTGGGCATGGATGAGGAGTGGAGGCAGTTGCTGGCGTTCTGTGCGAGGAACGGCCTAGTGCAGAAGGGCGGGAGTGGTGTTGATGGGTTGGGGGAGGAGGGAAGGGTTGGAGTGTTGGAGAGGGCGTTGGTGGCGAAGGAGGGGGTGGGGAGGAGGAGCGGAGGGAGGGTCCTGGGTGGTGCGGTTGGGGGTAAGGATGACGGGGAATATGAGGCGTGGGTTGAGGAGTTGAGGGAGGCGATCGAGGAGGAGTTCGAGGGAGAAGAGGGGGAGGAAGAAGAAGATGATGATGATGAGTAGTAGTAGAATATTCGTATTTGTATCTGTAAAGCAAAGAATTGGATCGTGATAAGTAGGATAGTTGAATGCTTTATGTGAAATCATTGAATAAAAAAAACCGCACAAACATGCATGGATGCACGCATGCTTGAAAACACGCTAAATAGTAAAACATTGCTACCAACTTAAATATACACCAAAATCACTGGATCGCTAGATGGTATTCTGTCCCAAGAAACATCTTACGTAGGTACCAACGGGTGTCATTGAATATCGCGATTCACCACGATAGTACTTTTCGTTAGTTTGAAACTTCAAATAGCATATCACGAGCTTCCAAACACCGTTTAGAGGTCTTAGATTGATTTTAGAATAACGAACACGATTGAGGTAGAAGTTTGGTTCCAATGTTAGCATATTTGATCCAGGTATCCTATTATACCCACACGAGCTGTTGCACTCTTTTCGCCCACTGGGATGTCACTCGATATGTTTCGCATGACGAACGGCTGCATGCTCCCCCCTTCTATCTGGGAGGATATTGCTTGTCGTAAGTCGAACATCTATGCAGGGGTCCTGAAAGATTGTGTCTGGGATGGGATAGTCAGCCTCAATCCAGAAGGGGAAAGAAAGGTATGTGTGAGTGAAGGAGAGAGGGGTAGAAAAGGTTTAATACGACCATTAGAAAGTTAGTAAGTAACTAAGCAACAATTGCCAAGGATGGGATGGATAGTCTATTCAAAGGAGAGCTAGAGGTTTTTTTAAGGGAAAAACTAAAGAGGGATGATAGGGAGGGGGCAGGTGGCGGTTCCATTGTCTTATTCTTGGTTTCTCCGTCTGAAATACGTGGGAAGATTCACTACGAGGAAAGACAAGCAGAAAAGCTCCGCTCCTTCCTCCTCATCATGCTCTCTCCCCCTCGCCAGAACTCATTTGCCCTCTTCATATCCCTCACAATCTTGCACATTAAGCACTCCGTTAAAAGCTTTGCCGCGTCCCTCCAGACCGCCCCTGCACGCGACTCCTCAAGTATGTCCCTCCCGACTTTCAGCAGTCTCAATCTCTCCATACTATCGGCGGTACAAGGTCAAAGTATGGCGTTTTCTTCCAATAGTCGAGGTATAACTCCTCAATCTCTTCAGCACTTTTGCCGCGGTTGTATTCCTGCTCTGCGTAGCAGGTCACGCAGTACGCTGCGAATATGCGCTTGGTCTGGCGGATGACCTCGTGGCCGGGTTGAGAGCGCACTTCTTCGGGGCAGATGTCGCCTGGTTTGGGCGGGTATTCGGTGTAGTGCGGGCAGAAGAGGACTAATGAGGTCGTGTGTTAGTTAGGATTTGATTTCCGGGTTCAGCTAAGGTGCAGCCTGGCTCTCTCTACAAAGTCATTTGTGCGTTTGGTTGTGTTGGGCGTAGGGTTTTATAAGTAAGTCCCTTTTTCTTCGTCGGATTTCTTCTTTGCAGTTTACGTACATTGTTTATTTTCAACCACACACATTTTTGTTCAATAATGTGTTTTCCGGGTTTTTTTGTTGCGAGTTGTGCTGATTTGACAGCTTGTTCTGGAGAACTTGTCAACGATATGTAGTCTTCTCAGAAGATCACACGCAGGAGAGGGCTGACTTGATAAGTGAATAGCTTTTGGGTGTGCCTGCTCATAAATAACTGTCAAGAAAGCTGATTCTTTGATCGTGATATCAATGTAGGCAGCTTGTTTGCCCTTTTCGATGCGAATAAGGGTTAACGAAGGATTCCCAGGCAGGATTTCTGCTCTTTTGTGGACACCCTGCGATCACACCGTCGCAAAGAAAGTGCTGAAATTATTGGATGTTGAGAAGAGTGATAGTAACAAAGTACTACCTCAGAGGCGCCACGATAGTGACCTAGAAGGTTGGCGCCCTCCACTGCCTGCATAGGCAGTAGCTCCCCTGATTGTCCCTTACACATCGTGACTGAGTCGATACCTTAATGGGAATATAAAGATCATCGGCACAAACAGCCACGTTGCGTACAATATTAGCACAATTATGTAGCGCCAAGCCGTCTTTTTCTGTGAAGACAAACACATATAAATCGTGGGGTCATCACGAGGACATATTCACAAGGTAGAAAGTAACGCATTAAGGACTGGTGTCAATCGCGTGCAATCGAATGAGCGCCGAACACATCAACGCACTCAGAAAAAGGAAGGAGCAAAGGAGGGGTGGCGATTTCCGTAACCTTTCCAGGTGCAGCTGAATGGGTTCACGGAGCAGTCTTCAGGTAACGATCCGATTCAAGTATTGCCATCACATGAATAGTTTTCACTAGTGAATGCTACAGTCTGGTTGGAAATTTGCAACAGACACTCGAAGTCCCACTGGGTTGGATCGGTTTTCAAGAACACGGAATTATACATGGTAAGGCAACAACCGTTCTATTGGGTCTGCGCGAGCAAAAATCACAAGTTGATGTGGCTACTATCCGTTCGCTGGTATAATGCCACTAGAAATTCGTGCACATGCATGTATGCGCATTTGAGTAACGACATCAGAGTGTAGTTCATCACACACCCTATCATTTCAGCTCGGACAACGCACCTGGGCAATTTTCATAAACTATCGACAATTCTTCGGTGTTATGTTGCAACGCGGGAAGCCGCGGTCTATTCCACTCTTGCTCGGGTCACCTTAGTCTCAAAACTACAAGTGAATTCTCAGACCAGCGGTTCGCCAGGCACATCACTGGTTGTACATATGCTATGGATACGCATCTCAGGTGCACAGCAGACCATTAATTGAATATGGGGTATGAGGTTGAGGATTATTGGCTCTAGTTCCAACACTGAATCTGAATCGTGGCTTGAATGATAGAGAAAGTAGTCTACTATTTCCCACATGACATTCATCCGTTACAGTAGCCCCGCACATCTATAGCAAGTGCAGCCTATTAACGGCTTGGAAAAGCTAGCTTGCGCGATAGAGAGAATAGTGAGTTGTCATGTGTAACACATCGATTTACGTTCTTGAAAGAGGGTTTCATGGCTCCAAAACTCCGAAATGCGTACCTCCGTACAAATATCAGCTGTGAAAAGGTAGGGTGCTTCACTTCTGAGGGTATCACATTCAACACAGAAATTATCGGGACAACCATTTATCTACGAAGCTCACACAACCAACAGGTATGTCACCTTCGCCGTGTATTGGTCGAGTTTTTTTGGCTACCTTTTTTATGCATTAATGACAAAAAAACTTGTGGCAAATACTGTACAAACCATGTGCAAAAAATGGTACGACTTCTGTACGTGTACCTCACAACAAGAATAGACCCTCGAAACATGCATTCTCCAGTCTCAAATGACGAAATCCACACAGACAACTAATTTCATAGCATGCTGACCCGCATCAAGTCAACAGTTGCGGGCACTGGCTCCACAATAGTGCACCGCCAGCCATTTGCCTAGTCAGCAGACAATGCCCAAGCAACCGCAGAATGGTCCCTCATGTACGCCGCCAGTGGTTTACGAAGTGTCTAGCCTGTCTCAACATCGACTACTTTCCCTATTGGGCGCCCTATAGAACATGGATTTCAGATACCACAGTTGAGTTCTTTAGCCAGCAAGTGGAGAGGGAAAATCGGGAGAAGATGGAGAGGTTGATGATGATTCGTAGGCAGCGGAGGGAGGAGAGACGAATGAGGTGGGAGCAAGGTTGAGCACAGCGCGTAGGAAGACACTCGAGGAAGCGCTCGGGACTCTATTTGGCACAAGGATGCTAGGCAATGAAACTGAAAAGTCGGAATTGTGTTCGGGCTTGCGCTTCGATATGGGCAAGTTATATTCATTGGCGGATATACTCTAGCATATATAGCAATTACCGAGTGAGTCAAGAAAGCAGAATAGCGGTGGAGTCTCAACACTCATGATGTGTCAAACGCTAGTGTTCCCCATTTTCTTTTCCTTCCATGTTACTCAAATCATTGGTTTGTGGTAGAGGGTGGATGGGTTTATCGAAAAATCGTGGATCCGCAATAACGTTATGACTATTTTACCTTCTCTGTTAAAGTTCAAGCGATTTAGATTATATGCACTCCCATAGATAAGATGTCTTTGTGATCAGCTATATGACATAACTCATCAGGAGCACATAGATTTTTTGGGGGGGCGATTCTTCAAATTTCTATTCCTTGAATCATTCAACATTCAAGTAAACACTTGGTAAAATACATAGTTTGATAGCTAGCTAGATATCTAAAATTAGGTAGCTGAACAGGCCTGCCGTTTGCGTGAGACTCATTTTCTCGTAGGGTATGACTGCGTGATTTACTGTAAGCCTTAGGCCACTTCCCAGCTACACATGTACTACATTGGATGTAAGTTGGGTAACCTACATGAGGGGCGAAAGCCGATATGAGTGATATGACGGTGGATGAATTCAAGCTAGGGCTGCCTTCGTAGGGGTAAAATGGGCGTTGGTTGAAGGGAGGGGTCGACATGTCTGGAACATGTCGGGGATGCTTTTCATTTTTCTGATATGAATAAATTGAACATTGAGATTGTATACGGCTGGGTGCGTCTGCGAATTCAAAGAAGAATATATTATCGTATAAAATTTTGATATCTTTTGGTGATCTCATCAGTAATAATTCACGAAAATGTCATCCTGGGGACATGTGCACTTGGTGCCTGTGTATGTCAAACCATGCATTGGGTATGGCAAATTGATCATTGGTTAATGGATGTCATACAGAATGTGTGCCTGACTCTGGTATGACTGAGTTCAACAACAGTAATCGGTAGGCTGAAGAGGGACGAATCGAATTAGTACGACGGTGTGGGCTTAATAGCACAAGTGCGGGAGAGGTATAAGATGGTTTTCATGCCCTCTGAGCGTTTATGTTTGCATCATAACCGCAACAAAAGCTTATAGCCTGCAGATCTAGGAAGCTACATCCAACACAGGCTTTTTGAGAATATTCTTCAGACGCATCAGTAAGTCTCTGCCCCCGGTACCTACGACAGTCTTGTTATGCATGTCACCTTCTCTTGTGTTTTATGTACTAGACTCATCGTCCCAACATGGCAACGCACACGTTCGACAAAATCATCTTCAACCAAGAGAATAAGACACCGCTAATCAGTTTACTCGTCCTGATTACCAGAAAATCGCAAAGGACACACCTCCGTTACCACCCATGTGCAAATCATTCGAAGATATCTGTACGTATATTCCAGAGAAAGCGAGCGCTTAGCTCAAGCGATCTCATGCCCATAGCATGCGCAGAAGCAAAAATTGTGAACGTGCCCAAACAAATACTAACACCGTGTATCTACAGACGCAGGCTGCTGTCACACCTACCACGTCCCTCCTCCAGAGATATGTAATCCATACCAGCTTTGCCCTACCAACGGTGTAGCCACCTGCTATATCCGACATTTCTATCGTTACAGTTGCTCTATTTGCAATGGGGATACGATAGATCTTACGACAGAACAGTTTCAGGTTATAAACATGCCAAAGTCGGAATTTTTAGAGCGGAACAGGGGGAGCTGGAAGCACCCGTGGTTCATAGAGGCCCTTGAGAGAGCAGGTCGGGGCTCTGTGTAAGCTGCAGGTAGAACAAACTGGGGTTCTGTGGAAGCTGACGGCGAATAGGGTTTCAGGACAGCGCTCAGGGAAAAAGTCAGGGCATGACTCAGGTCAGCTACAGAGCAGGGCTCAGGTCAGTAAAATATACGTATTGCCTGTGAGGTCTAGACCCTTGAGATAGACACATTCAAAGAGCGCCGGGCGTGCTTCAAGGAAGAAAGCATGCAGTCATGTGCATAGAGAGTAAAGACGCTTGCGCAGGCGATGTGTTTTTCTACAGAATTATTGGAGTATATATATATATTTAAGCATGTTAAATTCTTCCACCATGAATCATACCACATATCCGTCTACAAGATCACAGTAAGCTCACCTACTCTTCCCTCCTATCCAAATTTATCTCCGCTGCGCAATGATTAAGTGTAGATGGACATTTCCACAACATTTCCTAAATCCATCCATGACCCACTACAACACCCTCTTAGCTAAAAGTACCTAAAACTCGATCCCCAACCCTTCCCCCACAAACTCCTACCCCCATCATCCCCCCCTCGCATCAACCGCATCCCTCGCCGCAGCAATCATCCGATCCCTCGCCATCAAAAAATTCAACTTGTTCTGCCATATAGAATCATACGGCGCGCTCCCAATATCCGCCTGCACGGGAATGCAGACATAGCACAAACACCAATACCGGTACCGAACGTATGGGACGGGTGTGTGGCTGGTGCGACAGGGGTTCTGCGGGCCGCAGAAGATGGGGGGCCGCACGTGGGCGATGAAGTGGTTGCAGGATTCGACTGGTGAGGTGTATTAGGGGGGGTTTGTTTGTGTGCGGGGGGGAGAGTTTTAGGGGAGGAGGAAGGGATGGGGGGTTTGTGCGTGGGGTTTATGGTGTTGCTGGGGAGGGGAAGGGAGGACTGACAGAAGTCTTCAAAGTTCTTGCACATGGTGATGAGTGGAGGTAGTTTTTTGTGGTGGGATAACTTATATCAGAACATTATCAGTGATATCCAAATCTCAAAATGAAACTTTTCAGTGCAGAGCTTACCTGTCTTAGACAAGAAAAACTTGTTTGATTCGTGGTGTTAGACTTCTATGTTCTTCCTGTGTATATTGCTTCAACAAATATTGCAAACTCAAGATGAAAGATAAAGAGTAGGAGAACAAGAGTTTGAGGACTTGGAAACTCTCCTTTATAGACAGATGATGCGTCCTCGATTTGCCAGATATAAAAAACTTGGTGAAACCTGACAACTCATACCGACATCCATCACATGAAGCACTGTCTCGAAACGCACCAAACCTCTTCATGCCACGTAATTAGACGTTACACCAGCCAGTGGCAGAGCAATAGAGTAGGGAGAGCTGAAGGTGTGTTGTCCCCTCAACTCACTCTACTATCTGGATTCAAATATATTTGCGCGTGTCCGTGTTACGGTATACCTACGCAGAGCGACGAAAGGTTACGCCACGTAATCTCCCATGTTTCTGGTTTGTCCTTGGGTATGTATGTGCACGTAGGTATAAATAAACAACTAGTGAGTCATGTGGTGTGCAACGATTGACCCGTGTGCACGTCCCAGCCGCAGATGTCTTTCCAATGTATTGCTATAATTTCTTTTCACAAAATTGGTGAACATGTGCTACAAGTTACCGAGAATGCATACAGCCTGGTCAAGTACTATTTTGCACCTTCTTTTCTGTGCCGATATCACAAATTATCTCATTGCTCTGCCATGATCTCGTTCCTGTTTCCATGCAATCAGTAATGATATTCAGGTACCTTGAGTGATCCCAGAACATATTTGTATATCACTTACACGCATCTGTTCCAAACTCCTTACGGCGAAGAATAGAGTTTTCAAGCCCAGAATCTTAGGGTGCTCATACAACTAATTGCGTGCACATCCACAGTCTAGATGTTTCTATGACTGGCGATTTACATCGAGACGGCGAGCAGACATCCTTTCGCGATGATATACTTATTCTTTCGATCACTCCAGCTAGGTTGGTAAGACGTACAAAGAACCCCGCCAGTAACCTCTTAATCACAAACTGAACACATACGAAAGACCCAGGGTCAACCAACTACTATGTCGATTTCAATTTTACTCTCTTGCCTAGAATATTTTCCCAGCGTTGAACGAGTAACGTCCTTACTTCATCAAAAGAAGCACTCATGAAAACCTCCCGGCTCCCAAATTACACATGCTTGTGCACCCAACCTCGAAAGTATGCCCTGATGGAAGAAGCATGTGGCCACTGTTGATGTTCTTCTTTTTCTATTTACTCGCTTTGTCTACGGCCTGTGGTTGCCTTTCCCCGTCTGAGCTTCTACCATAGACCTCCATCTAGATGCTCTCTACACTCCATCTTCAGATCATCGGTATCATTAGGAAGTGCAATAGTAGAGGGTCTCCTTGGATCAAGGAACAGTCTGTGATAGACGTTGTCAATACAAACGTGATTAGTAACTTCAGGCTAGCTCCACTTTGGTCGCGGTGCAGATCACGTGATAGAAGATTAGTAAGAAATGCCAAGCCCGCGTCAGATGGCTTGTTTCATGACCAGAACGCCGCAATCCACCGCGCCTCGTCGTCGACTGATGAGCAACTACTCCTCAGTATACCTTTCTACGTCACAAACACCGTGATGGCGTACCCCAGAGCCGAAAGCAGTTGACGAGAGGGCATCACAAAGAGCAACAGGGCAAGCAGGGGTCCGGCGAGGCATTACGTGTGAGCATCAATCATCGGCGGCCAATGAGAGGAGGGGCATTGTCCTTATCTCTTGGACGGTTTGGGCCCCACAGGCGCGCGAGAATTTGCGGGGAACTAAGGCCGGGCTAGAAAGGCGTGGTTTTTGCCGACATCGCAACCCATTCGATGTCATTTGTCGCCATGCCAATCTACTTGGCACTGGCAGCGAATACAGCACAAACAAACACGCAACTCTCGCTGGCATTATTCACGCCGTGGGGTGTAGCATCGGCTAAATGGCAGCAGGAACACGGGAGAAAGCAGTGGGTGGAAGAAGCATGGCCAGGCCTGCACCGATGCGAACGACGATGCGCGGTGGTTATCTTGAAGCATGCAGGTCCTCGTTGTGCAGCCGCAAGCTACAGAAAGTACGGCAGATTGGGTTGCGTGCGGTATTAAATCGGCGGCGCGGAGGCGGTATGACTACAGCCATTGCAAAATATACCGCATGTCTGTCCAACTTGATGCAATTGAAAACTCTACACGGCCTAATGATTCATATTTACCTAATGATCGTGGGAAATGGCAGATCTTGTTTGAGGAAGAATCATCGAAGACATGGAACAACGACCGACTAGCTAAAAATAACGCACACGCAGGCGGAAGACTAAACACGCCGCACCCACTCGGCTAGCCAACCATTGGCAAAAGAAACCACAATATTGGCCAGAAAGAAAGGGGTTCGATGAGTCGGGAGACCCCAAGGAGGCTGTTCGTCATGGAGGGACAACATGAAGTTTTTAAATGAACGGTATTGTACAAGGCTGTAACTACTGTAACTAGTTACAATACCTACGGATATCAACTGATGAACTTCGTAAAGAGTGTTTGACCCCTCCAGTCCAGGCCGTCGCTGCTGACTGGATGCTGACTGGATGGCGGGGCTTATCTTATCGCCACCCTGTGCACAAACAAACATGAACCGCCTCACGACCGTTCACGATACCTGATCTACTAGCAGGCCGACAGTAACAGATTGCAAAAGTACCGAAATCAAGAATGACCGTTAAATTTAGTAACCTGCGACCGTCTGAGGATTAATAGGTACCGATTAGGGTATTGAAAGGGGCCCCGGCTTGGACAGAAGCGGCGGCGGCGGCGCACACGCGGCGATGCTTCCCGAGGGCAAAGCGGTCAAAAACGGTAAAAACACACGTCTTCAATAAAATTCACTCATGGACAGCCGCGCCCAACCGGCTGTACGGAGGCTATGATCGTATGTACCTACGTAGTCATGTATTGTATGAGCGTTATTTTTCTCTTTTCTGGTTCCTTTGTTTGACCCTGGCGTCTTTGTCCTGGACGTGGCTGTGCTTATTGCTTTGTTCAGCTGGTTGCAGGTCTCAGGCAAACCCTATGTGAGGTCTGCATCGGACCAGACCCCACCCCAAGCGACGGGAGGGGAATACAGCACGTCGGTTCGCTGGGTTTCGGTGAGAATGTATTGGTCCCTCTATTCAATATCCGATCGCTGCATGTGTGAATTGTAGTTGATCAATAGTTACTTACACAAATGTCGAAAGAAGAGAAGAATACAGAAAAAAAAGTACCATGGAGTTAGGGCGGAATAGCAACAGGGAGCGACTATCGGACTGGTAGAGTATGCAATGCACAGTTCTGTACAGCATAGTACAGCGGACCGAAGAAAAAGATGAATAAAATGGGGGTTTTGGATTTGGGTTTGGAAAGAATGGGGCTGGACCGTCAAAAATGTATGAGGGATATTCTTCTGCGCCCCCATCCGAGAGTGCGGTTCAACAGAGACAATCATGCAGTTGCATTGCTTCTTCTCGTATTTTTATCTTTCTTGGGCGCAACTCAATATGTCCAACGCTGCTGCTTCTGCTTACTGGCAGTGTACGTACGCATGTAAAATACAAAGAAACACGGTCTAACTGATGAAAATAATTTTTTGGAGACTACTGTACTTCATCCCACGGGCAAGCCCAACAGAGCGGGCGGGCGCGGCGACGGGTCTTGGCCCAGGCCCGTGAATGGCACCAATCTTCCCACCGTAACAGTAAACTAAGAGTAATAGATAGTGGCTATAGAGTGTAGTGCTGGTATCAATGCCCTCTACGCTACCTAATTACTTACTCTTGTCTCAGCCCGCCCCGCCACTCGACACAACCCAGGCACACAGGCTCACACTCCCTGCACCATTCCAACCCGACGACGGGTCCACGCAACTACTTAAGGATCCACGCCCCAGATCCCCTTATCTTCCCACTCCACTCTTCCCCTTGCAACCAGCTTCCGTGGCTTGTTGCCTCTTGACCATCGTGCATCTTTTAGTTATAAACACTCAACTCTCTGCCCCTCCTTCTGCCTCTTGATTCTCCTCCTCATCCCCCTCCTCCTCGTACCACTTCCACTCCACGAGAACCCTTCAAAACCTCAATACCCCATCCCCTTATACCCACATCCACACACATATCACCGCAGTCATGGTAAGCACTTCTCCATCCTTCTTTTCTCTCCGGTGCAAATCGGAGAAAAGGAAAAACACCCCTCCAAACCGCGCTCCGAAGGTTGGACAATTGCTCACGCGAGTTCCCCACAGGCTGAATCATCAATTCTCTCCAATACCGCCAACCTCGAGAAATACCTCAAGCTCCCCCAGAATGGCAAGGTCATTGCCGAGTACGTCTGGATAGACGGCTCCAACGGCGTGCGCTCCAAGTGCAAGGTGAGCTTTCCTCGACGACCCCAATTTCTCTTCACCGTTCACCCTTCCCCGCCGCGCGGTAACCTCAGGGCGCTCCAATGGCTGGATGCGTCTTCTGCGCGACATATTCTTTTGTGGGATATGGCTTGCATTTCCTTATCGCCAGGCCGTCCCGATAAGCGTGGGTGGTGTGGTGGTGGTCGTGGTGGGATACGATGGCTATACCCTGCCCTGCCGCTAACCGAAGGCTGACGCCGACGCCGATGCAAGGCGCTGGCAGGGGCGGGGGCGGGGATGAAGCCAGGAAAAAGCAAAACCCACCATCGTCACTCCACGTCATTATGCAAACAAAAAAAAAAAACTCATGCTAACCACAACCACTCTTCCAGACCCTAAACAAGAAGCCCGAAAAGGTTGACGATCTTCCTGAATGGAACTTTGACGGCTCCTCGACCGGTCAGGCTCCCGGCCACGACTCCGATGTCTACCTCCGCCCCGTTGCCTTCTACCCCGACCCCTTCCGTCTGGGCGACAATGTCCTCGTCATGTGCGAGACGTACAGCTCTGACGGCAAGCCCAACAAGTACAACTTCCGCCACGATGCCGCCATTGTGCTGAACAAGCACGCCGAGCACGAGTTCTGGTTTGGCCTCGAGCAGGAGTACACCCTTCTCGACTTCCAGGGCTGGCCCTACGGATGGCCCAAGAACGGTTTCCCTGCTCCCCAGGGCCCCTACTACTGCGGTGTAGGCACGGGCAAGGTCTTCTGCCGTGATATCGTCGAGGCTCACTACAAGGCCTGCATGTACGCCGGCATCAACATCTCCGGCACCAACGCCGAGGTCATGCCCGCCCAGTGGGAGTACCAGGTTGGCCCTTGCCAGGGCATTAGCAGTACGTACTAGCTCCGACTTTTGGCCGATCAGGCAACTTGGTTCCATGCTAATTACATAATAGTGGGTGACGAGCTCTGGATGTCTCGATTCCTCCTTCACCGCGTTGCCGAGGAGTTCGGCGCCAAGGTCACTTTTGCCCCCAAGCCCATCCCTGGCGACTGGAACGGTGCCGGTCTTCACACCAACGTTTCCACCAAGGAGACCCGTGCCGAGGGTGGCATGAAGGCCATCGAGGCCGCCATGGAGAAGCTCGCCGGCCGCCAGAAGGAGCACATGGCCGTCTACGGAGAGGACAACCAGCTCCGCATGACTGGTGCCCACGAGACCTCTTCCTACGACAAGTTCTCGTGGGGAGTCGCCAACCGTGGCTCTTCCGTCCGCATTCCCCGCTCCGTCGCCGCCGAGGGCAAGGGATACTTCGAGGACCGTCGCCCTGCCTCCAACGGTGACCCATACCAGATCACCGGCATCATCTGCGAAACTCTGTACGGAAAGGTCGAGGGTGCCGACGTCGCCGCCTTCGCCTCCAAGGCTCCCGGCGAGGAGCTCGAGATGGTCGTCCCCGTCGCGAAGCCGTAAATGTGTCATCACGTCCCTCCTCTTCTAATACCCCCTCCCCCTCCTCCGACTTTGACAACAACCTCCACCTCCTCCCTTAGACCATGATATCACTTGGATTTGCGCGAACCGGGAATAGATGATTATGCGTTTGGCGTCATTTGCTTGTTGTTCTCCACCACCCTCGCAAACTGCCATCTTCGTCTTCCTTCCTCCCTCGACGTCGACCGTTTTTTTTTCTCTTCATACCCCCCCGCAACTTCGTTTTTTTTGCCTATCTATCTACCTCAGCCACCAACGTACGTCGAGCTCAGTGCGAGCTGTCGTTACTATTGGTTCGCCTCTCTCGCCCCCTCCCCCTTGACCACCAACCCCCTTTTATGTTATGTAATCTACCCCCCCATCCCCTGACCTCGAAAACAAACGAGGCTCGGAATTTTGATCGATGAAGAAATGGAAATGAAATTCAAGGAACAAACAAAACAAAGTTCAAACAAAAAAAAGCTTCTCTTCTCTTTTGCAAGTGTGCCTCTTTTGTGATGTGTGATGTATTCATGACCACGGTCAAGGTATTTCTATTAATCTATTTGTAGTGATGAAACAGTGAAAGCTGTTTGAATGAAATCTCTCACATTGTCCGCGAGGTATCACCTTTTTTGTCCCCTCCTTGATCAGATCACATTCAGATATTTTATGCATAGCACCGCAACGCAGTATTAAAGGCTATCTATCCCTCTACCCATTGATACAAAGAGATTGTGAAAAAAAATACGCAAGACCGGAGAACAAAACGACCAAATCTTTTTACTTGATGGAATTCCTTGCCTGGGGGTGGGTACTTTACTCTACATTACTTATGTAGCGTATGGATGTATGTACGAAAATCGATGGATGGGTAGGGGTATTCGGATTGAATTGTTCATTTCCACACCAAAAAAAAAAAACTGACGACGACGAAATCTCCTGAATCCCAAACTCCTACCTCGATTCAAGAGCAAAGGCTTACCCCAAAAACAATACATCATCAAAACAGAACCCCATTCAAACGACCATGTAAAATTTTCCCATTTTCACTCCAACCTCAGACTTGAACTCCACATTGCCATGTAAATCCATCATTTTCTCCCTAATCAATCTAACCCACCACCAACCCCCCTCCTCCGAACCCACTCACACCAAACCCCCAAATCCCCCACCCGATCCAACGCCATCGCGATCCTCTTCTTAACCTCTTTATCCTTCTTCTTCACCACCTCACCCTCCTCACCCTCACGTTTCCCTTCTTTCCCATCATCCTCGTCGTCGTTGTTGTTGGTAGTATCTACGTCCATGACATCATCATCAGGCGCAGAAGATGACAGAGGAGGACTGAGCAGGTTCTGCTCGTGGATGAAGATACGCGCGTTGGGGAGGATGTCGAGGACGATTTTGAGAGGGGGGAAGGTATTGTTATTGGTGGCTTCTGCTGGGGAGGGGGAGGAAGAGGGTATGGGGGAAAGGAACAGGTGTTTGAAGAGTTCCTGCGGGGTCGTTGAGGTGGTGATAGGGGGGTTGTCGTCCGGGGGTGAGAGAAGGGAGGTGGAGGAGGCGGAAGGTTGAGAGGGTAGGGAGAAGGATGGGGAGAGCGGGTTTGGGATAGTGAGGGTGAGACGGGGAGCGGGTGGGGCGTAGGAGAGGGAGACGTCGAGTTGTAGCGGCTGCTGTTGATCTTCTTCTTCTTCTTGGCCTTGTTGTGTTTCGGGGGAAGAAACGAAATCCCCTTGCACCAGCGACGTCACCATCGCGTACTGGCGTAGCGTGGGTAGCAGCTCGACGAGTTGTCGGGGGTGTTGGAAGGGGAGACTCTCGAGGGCGCGCGAGTACTCCAGTTTGGGCACGTACAAGGAATTCAGGTGCGGGACCGACGTCTCTTTGCCGGTTTTGCTGTCGATGACGAGTACGCGCCGCGAGTGCTGGATCTCGATTGTGTTGCCGCCTGCGGAGCTGCTGGAGCCTGGGTCCGGTTCACCGGGACGAATCGCGAGGCCGACGAATGTTGTGGGTTGCAGGTCCTGCGGCGTCTCGAGGCCTACGGAGTTGACGATTTGGACGTACACTGAGAGGGGCACGATGAGCGGGGGGTTGAAGCGCGCGACGAAGCGGATGTTGGGGAGACGACCGGGCGCGTTTTCGATATTCAGCGCGTCGTGGTCGCCTGCTGCGCCTGCCGCGGAGTCGAGATACGTGGGTTTGGGGTCCAGCCAGTCGATTGTTGAGGTGTTGTTGAGAAGCGTGTTGATGACGGCGTCGGGCCCGTCAGGTGCTTTTTCGACTTCGATGGCGTCGGAAATCCACGAGTCGGGGATGCGGATCGGCGTGTACATGGAGGATGGCGAGGATTCGCATTCGATGGTGAGGGAGTAGATTTTGTTGGTTGTGGGGAAAGCGTCTTCGGGGTGTTCATCATCGTGGGTTTCGGACGTTGTCGTGCTCTTGTCTTTGGTGGAATGTGTGGATTTGGGTTTCTTGCGTATCACATGTCGTCGGTCCATCCAGTACTCTAGGCTCAGTCCAAGGCAGGTTCCTGCATTTAAACGCGCGCGTCCACTCTTCTTGCACAGAACTTCACGCTCCGCTCTGTATTCCGCGTCTGGCGTATTCGCGCCTATGAGCGCAAGCGCCATCTTCTTCTCGTGCTCAAACAACCTCCTCAAACTCTTGTGCATGGCGAAGATCGCCTTGAAGCACGGCACGCCTCCATTCTCCGCGCTCAGCTTGTCCATTCGTAGGAGCTTATCCAGGTTCATGGAAAACTGATCGAGCATGAAGTTGATTCTGTTGGCGCCCGGTCGCGGGGTCAAAGACTTGAACAAGATGTTTGACCCAGAATCCTTAAATATATGGTCATCATCTGAAGCGAGCTCCAACTTCACGCTCGTCACATCGCCGTTCAAGATGGAGATGTCGCACATGGCCTCGTTGCCAATCACCAGGGTCAGGACAGTGGTCCCGTCGCGTTCCACGGATCGCTCGAAGTCTATTCCGTCTTTCCTACAGAGTGCGATGATACCTTCTTCGCTAACACGACCTGGTCGGCCCTTGAGCATGTTGACAATGCTTTCTAGCCGCCGCCGCCGTTCGTCCTCGTCGCCGCGTCCTAGCTGGCTTAGCCCCAATTGACTCATGCCCATCCCGCTCATGGATATCCCCATTCCGATTCCACCATCGTTGAGCATATTAAGGACCGCGGGTGAATCGAAGGCCATGGGTGGGACGCTGCGGGGCGCCGGGGAGGACATCGCCATTAGGTGCTTCTGAGGGGTATTAGTCGAAGGCGTCGGCGTTGCCATCTTTGCGACGATGCGTCCTGAGTACAACCAAAGTAAGAGAGCTCGGTATGAATGGCTAAGGCTACCGCGAGGAGTTGGGTGACATTCTTGCTGAAAGTTGAAGGTTGAGAAGACGCGGAATGCGCTTGAAGCTCACGCGAGTCAGGTAAGGCTTGGCATTTGCGGAGTTCGGTGGTGTCGAGATGGAAGCAACAAAAGCACTGTCGCTCGCGACATGGGCCAAAGTGTGAAAGGTAAAGTCTTTTCTGCAGTTTCTGCTAAAAAATATTATATGGCAGTAGGGGTATCAAATGTCCGACGACCTTCCTCCGTCCTAGACTCAGTTTTCAACCTAGTCCAACTCGACAAAATCCGAATCCTCCATAAGAATCTCCCGCATGTCTTCCTTGGGTTTTGTAGTTCTCAATGTCCTATTTGCAACCTTCTTGGGCTGCTGCCTTGGTCCTTTTCTCTTGCTTGTTCCCAATTCGCTCGTGGTATCCTCGTCTGGTGTCAAAACACCGCTTGTCGTTGCCGCTCTAGCACTTGCGACCGTGTATTCTATTTCGCGAAGCCGCTTCCGTGGTCTTTTGTTCGCTTCTTGATCTCGTTGCGCCTTTTCGCTGGCTTCTTGCTCCCAGCGCTTTCGAATCTCGTCTTCAACCTTGTTTTCCATGCTGTGGAACGAGGCGTGGTGCGCACAGCCGTCGCATTCGTAGCTTGATGAGCTCTAGTAAAAGATTTTAGCCTATGAATCTGTAACCAAGATTGTCCTCTTTGGATGCATGGGATTCCGGTGTACCTTAAGAGGGTGTAGCATGAATCGAAGACAGGGACATTTAGGTGACAGCAGGGACTGGCGGTAGTTACATTGACCACGGGGAGGAACATAATTCATCTGATTCCAAACATTTGGGGGACCGCTCGTCATTCTGGTAGGAGTTGCACACGAAAAGAAAGTCAGCGTGCAAGTTGTTGTCGATCAACCGCATAGGAAGTTCATCGCGAATGAAGAACATTGGAGTGACCTTATCGATAGGGAGCGCGATAGCGTAACGCGGGGACAACCCGAGAACACGTGACCAAACATTTGTAAACCCCGCTTGCACATTTCTCTTATGCAGTCTGAAAGATGTAGAATCATAACAGGCCCGATTACTATTTACCTATTCGGCCCCGCCTTTTGTGATAGGTGACACCACCGGAATCAGCTCATGTTCACATATTTCCACAGAAAGCAATTGGTGTAAGGCGCGTACAATTTGATGCAGGAATTGCTCGGTGTGGATTCTATTTTATACGTCTTCTTTCACAGCGTATAAAATATCATTCCGAGGTAGATGGGTTGGCATACGGAACACGTTACGTCCATTGCGACCTCGGGAGGACGTTACCTATCGCGGCGCCGTCATCCCACCTTAAGCAGATGCAAGATATTCCGCGCGAAACGGCCCCAATCATAGATGGCACCGCTTACCCTTGCCATTTGCTGAAAGCAGGCACTTCCTAATCATGATATCTATACTAGGCAGGTCTGTTGTAGAGAGTCCGTCCCGTAGAGTAATCGTACTGAGTGACGTGCTCTACTCCGGGTGTATGGAACTGATATTAGGTGAGCATGAGGTGCAGAATCTTGCGAGCTAACGTGCCCTCGCAACTTGCATCGGAGCGATTGGCGGTCCCCGCACTTCCTTCCTGTGGTGGAGTAGCTTGATAGAGTAGAACAAGCTAGGATACGGCCCAACCTGGCCATAGGTGGAGATTCTGCACGTTTATAAACCGGAATCCCCCTCTCCGAATGTCAATAACTCCTCCAGCTCTTTCACATATTATCTTGACAGAATTATTTGGCAGACTGACACACTTCTTTGTTTTGCAAATCCCAAACTCATCCTTACAGAGATATAATGGCCCTAGCCGGAGGTTGCATGTGCGGTGGTGTCCGTTACACCATTGAGGGAGAGCCCATATCCAAGGTATGTCGACAGTGACCGTAATCTCGCAGCATCGAGTGACAATGGTGTAGGCACTCTGCCACTGTAAAGACTGCCAGAAGATCACCGGCTCGACCTATAGCACCAATGGAGTCTACCCAGACAAAGGCTTCAAGGTCACCCAAGGCCAGGCCAAAACTCACTCAGTCAAAGGCAGCTCGGGCAATACCATCACTTCCCACTTCTGGTACGTTGTGAATAAAAATGTGGCACTTGATTCCATTGCTGAGAGTCTACCAGCCCCGACTGTGGATCCAACATGTGGCGGGATGGAGGCGCATTCCCCGGGCTTGTGATTATCAAGGTATGCTGTTCATACATCTTCGGTCTCAACGTCCGGACTAATTGCGACGTAGCTCGGCACTCTGGACGACTCCAGTGCTCTCGCTGACTTGAAGCCCGTCAATGAACTTTATGTTCCCAGGCGTGTGCCATGGATCGCACCTATTGAAGGAGCCCAGCAGAAGGACGCGATGTAGAGTGGTGACGGTCTGGTTCGCATCGAGTGTGCGTGGGTTCGTCGGGGGATCGTAGCTTGGCATGGAAGCAGACACAGAACGCGAGGGCAAAAGCTATGGTTTGAATTCAATTTTCTTTTCCGCTCTCGATTTCTTCCGTGGGGTCCTTGAGGCGCTCCTTCATCATCTGCGTTTGGTCAGCTGTGAGCTTTGGCAATTGCAATCCGTTGGAAGAGGTACCTGAGCGAGCCTGTTCTTCAAAGCCTGGATCTTAGCCTCCTTAACAAGCAGATGCTCTTCGTCGAGATCTTCAATAATGAAGTCATTGTTGTTTTTGTTGTCGATATCGATAAGCATAGCTTTGATGGACGCGTCACACTTGACCATGACACCTGCGTGGCTCGTCAGCTATGGCCAAGGAGAACAGTATCAATAAACCGTCTTACCTCGCACTGCCTTGACCATGTTGAAATATGAATTGGAAAGGGTCGGGTGAGGTTTATGAATAGATGGAGGTGTGGGCGATCGTTTGGTTAGGAATCCGTCAGGGTGCTCAAACTTACACTTGATGGGGATCGATTCTGGCTCTAACCGTCTTAGGGCAAGCGTGCTATCAGATAAGCTTCCGCCGGCCTCCGCGAACACCACCACCACACCGGAGGCTCTCACCTATTAAAAGATGAATAAGACCACCTACCATGTAACAATCGCTGTGAAAAAGAGGTCTTCCGTCAGCTTCTGTTCTTCCTCCTCCACACCATGATCATCATCCGTCCTCCTTGATTCCTCTCCGGATGTCGCTACTGCGCTAATCCTGTCGAATACGGGGTTCATGAGTATTGTACTACCGTCGATAGCAAATTGAATGGCTCCAATACTGCTCGTCACATTGAGGCACACGTCTTTCTGTGACAATGGTTGCTGAACCCGTTCCACTGAGTGTGAATGGGCGCACTAAAGCGCCGAGCACCGGCCTCCTGCTTGTTTTGCTTCTTCTACCCACCTTTTCCATAGCCGAAGGCGTCGTTGACTACTCTTCGAGTGTCTCTGGGCTTACATCTCGCGTGGAAATGTCGACGACACTGTTGACCACAACATCTCCTACCCAGAATCCCACCGACTCGTCCTTCCCCACCAAGACGGGTAGCCCATCCTCCGACCTCATTTCCGGTTTCTCCCATTCTGATTCTGACTCTGATCCACAATCTCGAGATGACGGCGTAATAAACTACTACTTCCTCTTTATCGCTTTGGTTGGCGTCGGGCTTGCAGTCGCCCTCTATTGCTACCAGAAACGTCGCCGGCAGCGGAAGGAACGGACTCGAGTTGGAGCGCAAAATGCTCTAGCCCAGGACATGGAAGGATGGGTGAATACCCGAAGGTGGTTCAATGGAGCTTGGAGGCAGAATCAAACAGCAGCCTCTGCCAGAAGAGAAGAAGGGCTTAATGAGCAAGGCGAGGCCCCCCCTCCGTACCAGCCCCAGAGCGATACCACCGTTCCTCAGCAGCAAGATGGTGTGAATGCTGTGGTAATACCGCTTAGGGCGGTTTTGAGACATGGCCATGAGCGAGGAGGACTTCCAGAGTATAGGGAAGCGGACAACGCTCAGAACATATCCGCCAACCAAGATGGTACTGGCACGCTCGAACCGCAAGCAAACAACGTGAATATGCCACCTGAATCCTCAGCAGAACCCCCTAGAATATCTTAAGCACGACAGAACTCTGCGTCTTGAACCTACGTCGACAAATTGTGCAGATAGCACAGTGTTCTTCGTCTTTGCTTTGTACGAGAGCACCACCTTGTTCTGTTGGTGTTATCTCTCTTCAATATCGGTTGTAATCACCAGCATGGGATATTTTTTTGGTGCTGGATTTTGGTGTCCGAGTGGATATATGCAGCAAGCGATGGACAGACGGCTTTGGCTTCTCTCAATTCGCGTAAACCTATCTGAATGCCAGGAGCCAGACGATGTTATTGGATAATGATTGGGCTACGAAATGTCGACTTTCTCTCTTCCTTCGATGAAATATAATCCGTTATTGGCGACCTTTCCTTATGTAGACTCCACCAGAACACGGGACCACGGACATCAATATTGTCGAATATATTATGCTCTCATAATGTACAGTATCCACGGGATAAAGACAATCAATTATATTCTCCTGAAAGGTTCTACAAAGGTTCTAGCAGGACTACCTGAGCATCGAAGTCGGAGGCGCTAGAAAATTCGAGTGTCGACCCCCGAATTGATACTGGCATGGCTGTGAGCGCGCCCGTTATCTGCCAGTCATTATGATTATCATTGGGACTTGGAAGATCTAGACGAACATTCTCAGGTGAAACTTGAAAGCAATGCAAAACGACAAGAATTTGCGTATCTGTCGCCCTCACAAGACCTTGCCATCCAGTTGGGTGCCGCCAACTAGGACCAAGTTCGTCGGTGCGATAGCGGCTCACCCCGTCTCTGATCACCGGCACAACTTGTTTATACAAATCTACTGCTTTCTTCACGAACGCCATTTGCTCGTCTCCCAAGCCCATCATATTCCCAGACAAGCACATACGACCAAGAAATGTAGCCGCAAGCGTATATCCGAGTCGTTTGATGGAATCGTCATGGTTCAAAACGGCCCAGATGAGTGATTGCCTAGGGAGCACCAGACGATGCAGTGCGGCGGAGATAATTGGTATTTCGAGCGTCTCGTGAGCGTCTGTGGAACTCGCCATGGAACTTCTCTGGAGCAAGGAAGCTTCCATACGTGATCCGCCCGCAGAAACTAGCTCTGTTACTAGATCTGGCAACGCTGTTTTAATGCGAGAGAAAAGAGCATGTGTGCCCTCGCCATGGCGTCGTAGACCTTCACCTAGGCTATCTTGATGGTCGACGCCTATACCGAGCGTCTCGCTGTAATCGATCTTGAGGTATCCAAAACCGGCTTCGGCGAGGAGTCCAATCACACATTCATCAATGTACTTATGAACCCAGGGGTCGTGTAGATCCCATGCACGGCGTAACTCGAGCGTGAGCGGTTGCCCGTCTCGGTGGAGAAGGTGATCAAGTTCCTGGAAAGCAAGAGAATCTCGAGCAACATGTTCTGGCTCCATCCACAACCCAGGGATAAGGCCCTTTTCTCGAATTGCCGCCGCTGTTCCTGCAAGGCCTCGTGGGAATCGGGTCGGATTCGCTTTCCAGTCGCCCATCGTCGTTGCCCAGTGAGCTTTTTCGGAATCCGGCATATACCAACCAGCATCGATGACCAAATACTGAACTCCAAGTGCAACCAAACGATCAGCAACCTCGAGTATCTTATCCTCCCGCGGTGCCCCCCAACTTGTGCCCCAATCATTATACCCAACCGGCAGATCATGCTCAATAGGAGGCTGAGCCTCAACCGCGGGAACATCCACACTCAAAAGCGCATCACAAGCATCGTCCACCGTTCCCTTTACACACGTTACCCACGCCGGTGCCGCTTCAAACTTCTCCCCCGGCCCTACACTCTTCACCCAATGTCCAAACTCGCGATCCGCATAGCCCCCCGTAAGCACCACATCATCATACCGCCTCGCAACCTCCATCTGCCAGCTCGTCGAACACGCCACGCGCGCACCCCACACGACACCCATCTCCGTATCTTCCACCAGTGCAGTCGGAAACCACCCGCGTACCGGCATAGACCCGACCTGTCCGAACCGCTCCGATAATTTGATCCCGCCCGCATACGCGCGCTCCAAGTGCAACCCCTCGATCGAATCGCTAACCATCCTCCCTTCAGCCGACCACGCAGCGCGAAACCGATGCACCGTCAACCTCCCCGGCGCATCGTCGCCAGCGAACGGCGTGATCCCGCTAATCGCAAACGACGTCAACAGCTCAAGCTTCACCACCTTCTCAGACTCGTTGACAAACCTCGTCTCGCTCTTCAACACCATTCTTCCTCCCTCACCAAGACTCAATCGATGCTCAATCCTCAACCCCCGCTCCACATCCTTCAACACCGTAACCACCGCTCCCTCCTCCCCCTCGCGATCCTGCCGTTCTAACTCAAACCCCTCATTCGACGTCGCCCACAGCGTCGTCCTACCCGGTCCAAATTGTCCCGGCTGATCGTCGCCAACGAGTTTCACGTGCACGAGGGGCTCGACGACAATGGCGGGTTTATTCGCCGCGGCAGCGTTGTTGCGCGTCCAGGATTCGTTGGCGATTGTCGTGCGGTTGGGGATGAGCTGTGTGGAGAGCGAAGTGGGGTACAGGTGGAGGGAGACTTTGGTTCGGTTCGGGTTCGTGATGTAGTGGGCTGTTATTGCGTCTTTGGAGGAGAGAGAAGTTGGGGTGAAAATGTGTTGGGAGAGGGTCGTGAGGGGGTGGTTGGGATGGGACATTGTTTATGTCTTTGCATTAGACAAGTTAAGAAATAGTCTTCTTCTTTCCACCCTTTTCTTTCCTGGGATATGAGTGTCAGATTTTTCCTATTCCTCTTTATATGTGTGTGTGCGGGGCGTGTATATTATACCAAACTCCTCTCTCAAATTTCACCCAAAATCTACAACGCACATACACCACATACACCACCTTTATATACATACACGCCATACTTCCTACAGTACATACACCTGCATGGCATGACGTGGTTAACCCCACATTAACCTCCTCCCACTAAGCTTTTCAGTAACACACAACATATAAATGTACGTACTAGGTATGTATGTAGACCCTTGGCGTAGGAGGATCGCGGATGCTTAAGCGAACGGGCCAATCATGTTTGTATGTTTTAGTCGAGGAGGGATGGGCTAATATTAGAGGGACGGAAGAGATGGGAACGTTGTGTGAGTGTTGGTTATGTATGTGGTCCGAGGTTCTTTTTGGTTCTTGTTGCAGTTGTTTTGGTTGGATGAATAGAATCTACATCGCTGTGGAAGGATTCAGTGATTGATAAGTGCATAGTAAAATGGAGATTTCGATAAAATCAAGCATTTTGGAGCTGGCCATGTAAACTGTAAGAGGAAATGGGGATAAGAATCCAGTGTTTAAGCGTCAATAAAGGGTGAACACACTGTATATCTAAATATCTAAACAAAAGTCTTAGGGGCAACAGGTGTATCTCGGTTGCTCAGTACTGCTGGCAAAGAAATAAACCTGCTACGAGAGACAAGAGCGGTTTAACGAGGAAGTAGCTACGTAAAATCTCCCCTCTGTCCCCATAGGACCCCGGCGAATCGGATAAAGTTGTGAATAGCTAGGAGAGCTCAATCTCTTCTACAACCCAACTCTCAATTTTGTCACCAGGTCGACTTGATTCTATAAAATCCCGGGAAGGCGGAAATTGATGCCACTGTGGTATGATTGCTGGACACGAATGCCAATATGTACCATCTGGTTGTGGACGGAGGATGATGGGTAGCTGGCAGCCAAGCACGATCCAAACTTCGTCTCCTACCCTGAAATCGCATTTCGGGGCTATACCGAGTTTCCTTGACCCTGTACGTACAGCTTTTGTTTTCGCAAAAGCATATAACAGCAACGTAACAATATTGGTGTGACTTGGTTCTATCCGGCTGGCAATTTCTGGATTGAGATGTCCGTTCTTGAGAATTGACATGTCGGATATATCTTCCACTATGCTCTCTATATAGACCAGGCCCTCTTCCGGCGACTTGGAAAACCAGGGCGATGACACTGCCTTGAAGAATTTCCGCATGAGCTCAAAAAAACTGTCGTCATTTAAAACACTACGGAGACTTGATTTCCAAATGTCCCCAACGGTTATAGCAGAAGAATGCAGACCGGGTGTGAGGCACTCATATATATGATCAATCTTCATACCGAGAAGCTTGAGCCGGCTACTAGTCATGCATATACTGGCAGAAGGTTGATGGAGGTCCCAGATACATTCGTTGAGAATGAGAGCAACCGTTCTTTCATACTCTGGGGATAATAATTGCGGAGGGATCCAAGTCGGAAAAATTCTGATGTTGGCTCCCGCGGATATATACTTATCCGTTTAATATGCTGAGACCAGAAATTCGACGTTTCTATTGCGCTTCAAATGATACTTGATCGCGTCAAACATGACTTCCACTCGATTTTTCGAGTAATCCACCAGAATCGCGCCTTCCTCATAATCTTTTGCTAGGTGCATGAGCGCGTACAGGTAATCGCATTCCCTTGTCATTTTCCCTTGTGAAAATGAACTCAGAATGTCAAGCAGTATATAGTCACAGCCAGACCGAGCTCTTCATCTAATACTAATAAACTTTACCTATTAGATTTAACGCGCTAGGTTTTAAGATTTATAATAAGAATATATAAGTTAAGAATATACTCTAACTATTATTAGACGAAGAGAATATTATAGTCTTACTAACCTAAGCTAACTTTAGGCTACCTTAGATATTCTTAGGCATATTATACTATAGTATACTAGAGATATAGTTATATACCTATAACGCGTTATAAAGTTAAAGTGTCTTAAAGTGTCTTCTTCTTCGCAATTGATTGGTGAAATCAGTCACGGTATCAACACTGGTTTGAAATCTCATACTTCTTTTAGATGCCTTCTAATATGTTGCGGGCAAAAGGTAAGCTAATTATTAGATTCGTTCTCGCGCACTCAAAATAGCGTTATCTTTTCTAGCTACGGCCACTTCTAGGTTAGCTAAACTTACGGATAGACAGCTAAGTTTTATGTAGACATTGGGTTATACACTTACTAGCGGTCTTTACGCCTTAAATAGACAGGCTAAACCAATCCTCATCAATTGTGAGACGTCAACTAGCGTGAGAAAATGTATATAAGCCCTTAACCACTTCGCTCATCCAAAGCATCATTGATACAAGTGACAACCCCTTCGATTACTAACTGATACTTGATTAACCGGCGCTATTCAAAATGGTAAGAGAAACGTCCGCTTGTAAAGCCATACCAGGTATACCTAACTGGCTCCAGCCTGCTTAATCTACCGCTACTAACGCACCTGAAGGACGCGCTCAGCCATGGAAGGCCATAGAGGAGCTCCAGAGGCTCTTCACCGATGCCGACGCCAACGCCCATACCAACAAGGGTGAAGAGGAGCCTTTGAAACCCAGCATGTTCCGCGCTATAGCGAACGCTGCTACTACCAATATTGCTAACGTGATGGAGCACTGAGAATTTCAGAATGGAGTTTGGATCGGGAGCCCAATCTAAAGGGCTCTTTCCGAAAGTTGGCAAATACTCATCTTGCAAATGCGAAGGATTGAGATGTTGTGCTCGAGACTCGCCTCATTCAGAGCAGTAAATAACCTAGCAAATGTCACTCGCTTGTACTCTTTGAACACGCCGACTCCGGCTTTCAATAATTTTTAATACTATACTACCACCTACTGAACCAATAGTATTCAAGGCAAATAGTTTGAAGCCTACATTTTGCTCTAGAAAAGAGTTAGAGCTGATAGCAGTACTTCACTGAATCATTCCCGCCTTTTTGAACATATCAAACGCTTCCCACCACCCTTCCTCTGGTCTTCGTTCTTCGTCAAATCCAGCATCTCTTACACGCTTCAAACTCAGGTGCCGGTCAAAGGTCAGCCAATAGCCATAGCTATCCAGTTGCCCTGCATTCCAAATAGCTATGCCTTTGACTCCAGCTTCCTGTAGCCTCTCTCGATGGGCTTGGATGAAGTCGCTCGGTTTCGGATCATCAACTAGCGTTGATTTGGATGGCGCGATTCCCACCAGGTCAAACCAGCTCGCGATCTGTGGCCAGCGCTCGCGCATCGAACTTGGAGTTTCACTATCGGCCACATTGAATATCTTTTCCTTGAACTGCTCAGGGTGCAAGGATGCAAAGATCCCCGCTCGAGCTACGGTTTTTGCACTTGCCTCGTTGTACAAAGCATCATACCCTGCTTGTACACCTGGGTAGGGTACCTCTGCGCCTTCACCATGGACGAGCTTGTAAGCGTAGAGATAGACCGCCCAATGACCTGCAAGTGAATAGCCCGATCCGTTTGGCGTGAAACCGATAATGGCGTCCGGACATAGTTCGCACCACGTCCAGGACTCGCGCGCACATTCCTCGGTGAGCATGGCACGGTAGTGGGGGTAAGAGACTGTTTTGGCGTAATCCAAAGGAAGTTGGTCAGCCAGTTCTTCGACTAAGGGTGCGCTGAATATGCCGTCTGGTTGATAAATGCCGTAGCCCTGTCCTCGTCAATGATGCGCATGAAAACAGCATGAAATCATACAAGCTTACCCTCGTCCCGCCGGGATAGACGAGGAATTTGAAGGAGGATGAGAGCTTCTTCACTGCGCGCACGACACGTCGCATCATTCCTACATTGACCTCAACTTCGGTTTCCTGGTCTTTGACTTCTTTGAACGCTGTCGACATGAGTTCTGGGTTTAAACAATCAAATGCGTTCGGAGCTCACTTACCGAAATAATACACGTGACTAATCGACTCGACATCTGGCACTTTCTGCTTCAACGTCTCTTCAAACTCTCGATCGCTACAAAGCAAGTTGACGCCAGCCGTTAGAGATAGCCGAGGATGGCCGGATACTTGCTGCGGCCAAAAAGAGTCTTCGAACACCAACGGCCTGTTTACGAGGGCGGTGACTTTGGAAAATGGAGAGGGCGTTGGATATGGCTGCAGGAGCTGATTGACCACAGACCAGCCGATAAGACCTGATGCGCCAACAACAAGAGCGTGATGATTTGTCTTTTCCGCCATTTGAAGAGGATAAATGCGGGGGATAGAATGAGAGGGAACAGCCGCAAGCAAACTTTTCCAAGAATGGGATCAATAAAACCAGACTAAGTCAAGATGAGTCGAAATGAGTCGACACGAGTCAACATGTTGTTGAGCGATCTAGCATGAAACTGAGCTCCGATCAACTGCACTTCCACTGTCGATTTTTTCCCTCTAGTCACCACATCTTTATTTGCGCTGTGCTAGAACTTTAACTATATTTTAAAGTGTTAAAGTGTTTTCTTCTTTATAATTAATTAGTAAAATTAGTTATAGTATTAATACTAGTTAGTAATCTTATTAAAGTGTATTCTTTTTTATAATTAATTAGTAAAATTAGTTATAGTATTAATACTAATCTAAAATCTTATAGTAATATTTTTAGCTAAAAATATATATATAGTAACTATTAGTTATATAATTAAGGCTTAGAGGTT